>CM046853.1:68924385-69237428 GCA_025617745.1 Heliocidaris erythrogramma
CATATCACAGAAAACGAAAATGAAATTAAAAACCATGTATACTCTTTTTACAAGGAACTTTATAGCTTTTCTCCCATTGATGATAATTCTGCTGAACTTCTATCCAACATTAAATGTCTGGAACAAAAAGAACAGAAAGACCTCGATACGCCTTTCTCATTAGAAGAATTAACATAAGCTGTTAAACAACTAGGAAAAAGTAAAACACCGGGTATGGATGGCCTTACTACAGAATTTTACCAAATTTTCTGGCCCACACTTAAGAATGATTTTTTTGAAGTCATACAATATTCTAGTTTATGTGGTAGTCTACCACGTTCTTTTCGTAGAGCCATTATTAGTTTGATCCCAAAAAAGGGAGATCTCGCCGATATTACCAACTGGCGTCCTGTCTCCCTCCTAAACGTTGACTATAAGATTTTTGCAAAAACACTTGCCAATAGACTGAAACTATGCATTGGGAGTGTAATTCATGAGGACCAAACATATTGTATTCCGGGTCGTACCATTTTTAACATAATTATAGTAAGAGACATTATTCATTATGCAAATTCTGCTGATGTCCCTCTTGCTGTGGTCAATCTCGATCAAAAGAAAGCTTTTGATAATGTATCCCATGAATATCTTTTTGATACAATGAAGGCAATGGGGTTTGGGCACTCTTTCATAATTATCTAGTGTCAAATTATTGTATTGTCATGCAGAAAGCTTTGTTAAAATATGCGGTTCTCTAACCGCGCCTTTCTGTTTCCAAAAGGGAATTCGTCAAGGATGCCCTCTGTCGGGCATACTATACTCAATAGCACTTGAACCTTTTCTCCATTTACTTAGACAAAATTTAGCACAATGTAATTTCAAAATACCTAATGTCAATTTGAATGTTTCTGTATCCGCATATGCGGATGATGTAACGATATTTTTATCTTCTAATATTGGTTTTAATATTATTCAGGATGTTTATAATACCTACAGTAAGTCTGCTAATGCTTGTTTAAATTACAGTAAGTCAAAAGGCCTGTGGGCTGGTTCATGGTCCAGGCGAAGTGAAAAACCACTTGGCTGCCAGTGGAGTACTGAAGGACTAACTTTTCTTGGAGTTCACTTAGGTAATACTAATATATATAATCAGCAAAATTGGACGATTTGTAAAAATAAACTAAAGAAAACACTTTCTCGGTGGACCCCTCTTTCTAATTATCTATCATTTAAAGGCAAGGTTCTTGTAGCTAACCAATTAGCCGCTACAAAAGTCTTTCATTTTTGGCGACCCTATCGGTCCCCCATCACACACTCAATGAACTCCAAGACATGTTAGTCAATTTTGTTTGGTATAACAAACGGCATCTTATTAAGAAACAAATCTTATTCAGTGAACCCGGTAATGGTGGACTTGGTTTAGCTTTTCTCCAAGCACGAGTTTATACATTTCGTTTTTGTTTTTTTACAACGTTTTCTTAACCTATGCACTCACCCGGCCTATTTATTGTGCTCTCTCAATCTAAAGACTTATAGGGGTCTAAATTTCGATTCTCAATTATGTTTTATTGATTTAGACACGAAATACTTCACAACACTTCAGTGCTTTTACTCAGAAATAATAGTTGCTTGGAGGGCCTCAGGAGCTCACATCGACACTGCTTCCATGTCAGTTAATCATGTTTTAAATGTACCACTTAATCATTTTCCTTTAATTCCTCCCTCGCTAGAAGGCAGCGCAGCTTTCCCTGCACGGCTTTTTGTGTGTGGAATCAGGCTCATCAAAAACATCATTGACCCCATCAATGGCAAGTGGCGCACAGCTGACAGTCTTCCACTGCACCCAGTCTACAACACAACTCGTCAACGCTTTATCTGTTTATCGATGTTTGATATGCCAGGAACTCTCCATCTTAAAATGTCGTCTTTCTGCCACCTTCCCTACTGACTGTTTTTACGTCGACCGGACTCAAAAACCCACTTTGTCAACATTGCAGCACAACCACCCCCTTCGTGACCAAACTGGGAAACTTCGGGACTTCTACTTTATCTACATACCGCATTATGAAACATCGATTGAACTGTCACGACCCAGCAAGCCCATCTTTTTGGCATGAAAGCGGAGTCATCTCGAGTGATAGGGAAATAAATTGGACAGAAATATATACCCCACCAACCATTAAAAAGGACGGTGATACACAGTATAAACTGCTCCACAATGTTTTGCCTTCACTACCGGTCCTTCACCATTTTAATCACGACATTCCAGCACAATGCGGTTGGTGCGGTGAAACTGGAACTATCATCCATCTCTTCATACGGTGTCCAGCCATCCAGGAATCACTCAACGTCCTCCATCATCTCATTCATGAACTGATCAAAAACATCAATGTTGACTTCGATATGTACTGGGCCCTGGTTCCTCATGCCTCATGCCTCGTGTCGTTGCAGGGCAGCTGTGCGCTTATGTAATTTTTTGATAATTAGTTTCAAGTAAAGTACAATTTATTGACTATACCGCACGTTGAATTTTTTAGATCTCCTAGTAGTTTGGAAATCCAAATTTAAAAATAGAATTATTCTCGACTTTGAATTTTTCATGTGATTTTTCATGATTTACATGTCGCTTAGTGAGGAGAGGGGTGAGGGAGGAGTCGTGTCCATCATTCTTTAAGTTGTCTTTCGCCTCTCCCTTCCTTTCTGCCCCCCCCCCCCCCCCCCCCCCACCTCCCCCGGTTGCTTACGCTACGTTCTATGCTTTCGAAAATTAAGGTCTGGAATCGAATTCAAGTCTTTTTTACTTGATATACAGATACAGATACGAACTGTTTCAAAGAATTTCATAGGTCGACAATTATGGAGAGTCAAGATTTAAGTCACGGGACATCATAGGGTCACAGCTCTCTCGAATGACGATAGGAAAGTGTCTATCCCCTGCGACAATGACATTGCAACCGTCTAAACTGTTTCGTTGAAGAAAAAAAAAGCAGACTTCTTTCTTGGGTAGGAGATATCGTCGCATAATACGTTCTAAATCAGAATGCGTGTTATGTTATTATTGTAAGAAGTGGATTCATTTAAAGTGCTCCTCTTTAGATATTGCCTTATTTCAGTTAGATGCTGATATTTGCTTATTTATAAAATTACCTTTTAACTCATAGGATTCCATACAGACATTTATTTTCGTTGGTGATAAGCTGAACGATATACATAAAGAAGATAAGATTTTAAACCTCAACATCCGTAAATGAGGATAAGATACAAACTGCGAAAATTCACCCCCCCCCCCAAAAAAAAAAAATAAAAAAATAAAAAAATAAAAAAAATAAAAAAAATAGACGTAATCAAAGTATACGAGTATTTGGCTTACTGTCCGTCTGGCCCAAATATTTATCTGAAACTTCTCTAAAAAAATGGAAACTCAAGTTTGGTCGATTATATCTTTCTTGACTCTTGTCATGGCATAATCATCACATCTTTAGTATCATTAGAAAGTGTGTTTATTCCTCCTTTAACATAATGCCATATCCCTTGTGATTTTGCAGTCATGGAATAAGCAGAATCAGAATAATGGGCAGGGTCAAAAGTGAAAAGTTGCAAAATGCACTGGTAAGCACTTATAGTGTTATGCATTGCACTCTCTTTTTCTTTGACATAAGAGAGTGTGATTTTTGTAAATGACTGTGGTGTTGCTATTGTTCCTAACTGGTCATCCAAGACTGCCTAAATCTACATAATCCTGAAAATAAAATTCATCAACTGCCTAAGTTTCAAACATGAAAATAAACATGAACAAAAAAAGAATTTAAGTTTCTCTCGTGCTTTTTTCTTTTACAGAGATGGATTCATGTGAAATGAAGTGTAGTGTATTGCATGATTGTTTGAATACTAAAAAATAATGCATGGTTGTCATCATGCTTGCATGTTTGTTCGACTCCATGCATGTGTGTTTCAGTACAGTGTGTATGCCTGTATGTTGCTCATATGAGATCATCTGAAAACACAGCAACCCTAGACTCTTCTTACGCTACGGTCACAAAGTTCGTAGATTTTCGTAGATGGATCATGTTGTTGTTTTAAAATAGGCAAACTAGTCAATTTTGACTATTGTTGCCTTACTAAATTGCTCTTTTCACTTATACTTTGTTTGTTGATCCGTGGGTCTAACTTTAGTTTTTGTTAGAAAGGTACAGATTCCAGGATACCATGCAGGACCGCCACTCCTGCCCTGATTTTACAACGTTATCCTGACAAGCCCGCTCGAGGTACATTTCGAGGGCGTCTTAGGAATACAAGTATTCCCTATGTCTCTCAAACGTGAGCAGGGGGCGCTCTTTCTGATTCCTCATAGAACCTGATTAGAAAATCCGAATATAATATAAAAGCAAAATAAATACGTACACAGATTTTCTTTCTGTTTTTTTTTTAAAGTAGAGTATATACTGACATTAAAGGGCCTTTCAATTAAGTGAAATTACAAGAAAAGTGCACCTATACCTATAGTTAGTATATAACTAAGTGCTTCATCTTTGAGCAGCTTATAAAAATTAAAAAAAAATTAAAAAATTATACAGTATGATTGTACACATTAACATTCAATGGTCATTCAATCCTATCCAATTTACTTCGATTCCGTTCTCTTTATTTGGTTACACCTTACTATCACGGTTGCCCTCTTGGCAACCAATTACAAATCGACGAGTCCTTTTGAAATATCTGACGAGTGCACCTTGTGTCTTGACACTGAGATTCTCCACTTTGTGTTCCGCCTCAGAGACATTGCTCACATTTAATTCAGCAAGTAACAGGGCGCGTTGAATGATAAACCTAGGGCAAACACATAAAAAATGGTATACCGTTTCTCTCTCGTTACAAAAATCACACTTTCCAGTTGTGTCTTCCTGTCTTAAACAGGAAATCATTCAAACCCAAACCTGCCAAGCGTAATCTGTGAATCATTTTTTCACTACTTTTGTCGGTGCAGAGATACTGAAATGATGGTTTTTCTGAGACCACTTTTTGGTATTTTCTTAATTTTGAGTTTTACCTGTCCCATCTCTTCTGCCATTCATTTTGTATGAAAATTCTTAAAATATGTTTGGTTTCTTGGATATTCAATCCATTATTAATCTCTATTCTTTGTTTTAGGGCTGTTTTCGCATAGAAATCAGCCGTTTCGTTCCCTTGGACCCCACAGTGAGATGGGATCCATTCTAAGCAGATTATTGTGCCTTTGTATTTTAGACATGTAGCGGTGATTATAATTTCTTTTACGAAATTGTCGTTATTGTTTTCCTTGATTGCTTGAATAGCACTCAGAGAATCTGTCAAAATTACCACTTTATTATAAACATTCAAATTTTCAAGCCACCGTAGTGCCAAGACAATTGCGGCCAATTCTGATCTGTAAGATGATGTAAAATTTTGCATTCTTTTACATTCAACTACCCGCATTGCAGGCACATAATAGCAAGCAGAGGCGCTGCCGTTTGCAGGGTCTCTAGAACCATCAGTATAAATATGGAGATTATTTTTCCACATTTTATTAATATACTCCACAGTTGTATTGTATTGATAAAACATGTTATCACTTTTTGACACAAGCTCATGTAGCGCCAATGACACTTCTGGTGGAGAGAGATGCCAAGGCGGCATGGGGGTAAAAGACATGAGTGATTCGTTTGCATGATACATGTATATTTCATCTTCCATAACTCTCAAACCAAATGGTTTACGCACTTTCTTATTCTTTTCATATTCAAATTGCCAGCAGTTCTTCAAGGAGGATTGGAGTGGATGTGTGGGGTTTTGCCTTATTTTTGCTTTGTATACCTTACTAAGCATGGATCTTCTTAGGTCGAGTGGTAATTCACCCGTGTCCACCTGTAAAGATTCTAAGGAAGTTCCCGGCAACGCCCCTGTACACAACTTCAGAGCTTGGTATTGAATAGTCAGCAAGAAGTTCTTCACATGATCATGAGCCGAATCATATGCCTCAGATGCATAATCCAAGAGTGGCCTAATGACCACCTTATAGAATTTTATAAGGCTTTTATAGCTACTTCCCCAGGTAGTTCCCGCTAGTCTTTTCATATTTATTTTCTTTTTAGCTATTGTTACAATCATATTTATATGCGGTCTCCATGTAAGCTTCCTGTCCAGCATTACACCTAAAAATAGATGTTCCTCCTTTGGTGGTAAAGGGACCCCATCTAAGTCAATCTGTACAATTTTGTTAGTATTGCTGAAAAATAAAGTAACAGACTTTTCTTTAGAAAGGGTAAAACCCCATTTGTTGAACCACTCATTCAGGTTATTTACGTAGATTTGTACTTTTCTTTTCAGAAAATCTATGTTTTTCCCACTCTTCCATATTACACAGTCATCAGCGTATGTAGAAATATTGACAGATGCGTCCATCGGTATATCCGATAACATCAAATTAAAAAGGACAGGACTAAGTGAGCTGCCCTGGGGCAGCCCTTCCTCTATGTTATGTGTTACTGAGTAGCACTGATTTGCCCGGACCTGGAAAGAGCGCCCACTTAAGTAGTTCCATAAGAACCTAACAGTGTTGCCTTGGAAACCAAGTTTGTTCAGTTTATAAATCAATCCTTTCTTCCACAGTCTGTCATAAGCCTTCTCCATATCAAAGAAAACGGCCAGGGTATGTTCTTTATTACCAATACTCTTTTGAATGTCATTTTCTAGTTGGGTTATATTGTCTTTTGTGCTTCTTGCTTTTCTAAAAGCACTGTGACAATTTGGTAACAGACAATGTTTTTCCGTAAACCATGTCATTCGTTCCTTGATAATTTTCTCAACTATTTTGATGAAACAGGTAGTAAGAGATATAGGCCTATAGGAAGAAACATCTGTAGCTACCTTGTGTGGTTTCAATATTGGGACAATAACATAGTGCTTGCATTGGGTGGGAACAATTCCTGTTACCCATATGTTATTCATGATATTTAACATTACTTCTCTCCCTTTGTATGAGAGATTTTGATATACTTCATACCCAATTCCATCTTTACCTGGAGAAGACTCTTTACAGGTTTTTAATATTATACTTAATTCATACATGGTAAAGGGTTCATCAAGGACACTACTACTCTGTGCATCACTAAAGGATGATATGATATCGTCACATTGGCTAGCAATTTCTTTTTGTTCAGGGGTATTAACCTTGCCCTGAAAACTTTTGTTAATGGTTTTAAAATGGCTGGCGAAAGTATCCGCGACTTCACTGTCAGTGATTGCGGAACAATCCTCTCTCTACAATTTCTACAAGTCCAATCACTTAGACCAGTGAAAACCAGTATAACCAGTTTAACTATTTGACCTTAGATTCTTACGGCCTTCTTACGAAGTTCGTACGAACGCCGTTTAATTCGCAAGAACAACTTAAGACCTTCTTGAGAAACGAAGTAATTTCAGTTATACAATGGCCCTAGAGTTCGTACGTTTTTCGTAAGAATGCCTCGAGTTATTCTGTCGTCAGACTTACGGCCATCTTACGAATGTTGTTGTCGTAAGGTGGTCAAATGTGCAACTCACGGCAATCTCAAGTCATTCGTAAGAACATCTTACGAATTTTTGTATATTTTGTCGGGTTGCAAAAAGGCGCTGCTGTGTACTGTCAAAAATTCTGTGACTGTTGAAAGTTTTAGGATTTGAACTTCGTGCGTTTGGCTTTATACCCCCAAAAACTCGACAGTTGCACAAATTGTGTATCTATTTACGCCTTACGATCACTTTATGAACGCCTTACGAGCACGTTACGAACGCCTTACAAACGCCAAGAATCGTTCGTAAGAGCGCCGTACGGATCTCCGTCCATAAGGCGTTCTTACGAACGCCCCAAGATCCCTTTATGAACAACTTAAGGCAACTTAAGTGCAATATAACATATATGGCCCAGTACAGTGAATTCAATCAAGCAGGGCCGAACAGATACATGTAGAGTTCAACATATAGAATACATAAATACATGTATAATAATATGATACATTTGAAACGGAAAACAGAGGGACATAGTTATATAGAAATGGCAAAGATATAATTAAGAGTTGCTTTGAACATGAGAATGTAATGTGGTAAAATAATGTGGAGCATGTTAACGACCGAGGATTGTAGACAGTAGTGGGATGGGGAGTGATGAAAGAGAGAGGCTTTCAATAAACGTGACAAAGAGATCGAAGGAAAAGGATGTGGTGAAAACGAGATATCACAAATAGGAGATAAAGAAAGAATGAAAACTAAATTCATTCTACCATGAAAGTTCCTGATTGTTTTCATAGAGACTAATTTGCATACTAATTACCTTCACGATATTTCATATCAACCCTCAGAGGGAAAATTATCTAATGTTAATTAATTTATAAGTTTCAAAATATACATTTCATTATCATCGCAAGTGTAATATTCAGTTTCATGTAAGTATTCTGTTACAATCAGATTTGAAATTTCTTTCGAGGGGGAATAAACACACTTTATAATGATACTAAACAAAGCGATGGTTATGCATGGAAGAGAGATACAATCGATCATACTTTTTTAGGGGTTTATTTTGCTCATTTCTGACCCTGAATTGTCGGTGTATAATGTGATGCCAGACAATCCTGCACAAACATATTGTCATTTTAACATGAAACCCCGCCATTTTGAGATAGAAAACACAGAAGCTCCATAACTTGCAAAGGGACATCCATTCTCACATACTCCCACTCGGTCGCTCATTGCAACTAACGCCCCCCCCCCCCCCCCCCCCCTCCAGCCATCACCTTTTGTGGGGTTTCGTTCTAATAAAAACCTCACCTGCAGATCGCACATCTGTACATTCAGACTGCTTGATGTTGACATACAGTCAAGTAGATAGGACGCCATCATTATTTCGATACGCACACGATCATATAACGAACTTGAACTCAACTTGTGATATGTCTTATCAAAACTTTATTCCCTGGTATTTGTACTTCATTCGGATGTTATGACTGTTGGTTTTGTGTTTCTTCGATCATTATAAATGAGCGTAGGTGGTGGTGGTGGTGGTGGTGGTGGTGGTGGTGGTGGTGGTGAGAGGGGTTGGTCGGGATGAAGTTCTTGCGGAGTTCTTCGAGATAAACGTTCCTATAGTCCAAATGTTTCTGGGGGTAAAGGGAAAGAACATAGTTTATTAAAACTGGGAAGAAACAAAGCATCAGAGAACTTGTGTTCTTTATAAACTTCTCCACTTTGCTCTCACCCGAAAGCGCTCTCTATAGATCACTTCAGAAGTTTGCGGGTCTCCTATCTCATTGGGCATGTTTGTGGTGAGCCTCTCTTCCAAGCGCAGTATCTATTGGTCTGTTCTTAACGAAATTAGTATAAATGAGTCTGTATGTTGTAGACTTACAAAATTCTGGATCCGCCCCTGCCTCGATGTCGCCATCACAAATGGTGAAATATCTATACTCTATTTTCCTGTTTTCATTTGTCATTGATTTTTATTCGACTATCAAAAACTGACAAGGTCAAATCGATTGGTAACCTCGCGTCAAACGTGGTATTCGTATCACTGTAAAGTGCCAAAGCCAATGGAGGATCCACGGGGGCACCTCCAGTACACAGCAATATGCCCCTCCGCATAAAAAAGTGTTCTTGTGCCTGCACCCTTTCATGAATGTGCGAACCTATTGTTTATAATTGCCAGAGATTTTTCAGACCTGTACCCCCTCCTTCTCTGTCTCTTTTCAGAATCCCGGATCCGCCCCTATCAAAGCTGTTCATAATATAGCTCCTGACACGTTCACCCAGATTTGTTTCGTGGGGTGATAAAGTGCAAAATTGGGGTGGTGTGGTAGCTGCTGGGGGGGGGGGGGGGCTCTAGAAGGTATAGGAGACTACGTGATTCACACGGTTGTAAATAAAATTCCATACCACCCTATTATTGTCTATCTTCAAGTTCATGTGCAGCATGAGAAAGGTGAAGGGGTCACTTTTCGTATCGCATACCTTGGCAACCCTCAGCAGAACGATGTTGCTGTAATGATGTGGGAGTTTACCACGATGGGAAACTGTATGCCTACATTTCCACTTCTAACCACTGTGGAAAGCAAGCATGGGTAATTAACTGTCAAACATCCCCCTACATAAACCAGGTAATCTCCGGTGAGGAAACAATGATCAAAACCTTCAAACTGACTAGATAGCAAACCGGATAGAAACCTTTCAATTTGCTTTTCTTTCACCCAAACTCGTACAACACCTAAACTTGCACAATACCAATGGTTTCTCTGAGCACTCTTGCAGCTATATATTGTGTCATATCCATTACACGTCAAAACGTTTGCTTTTCTAAAAAAAAATGTTAAAATAAATCATCCACTGTTGCTTTCAACGTGTCTTCAGGTGTAACACGACATGATGGGCCTGGGAGAGGAATACCACATCGAATAGGAGAAAAGCTCAACATGTGTTTTAAGCCTCTACCAAATTTGACAGTTTAGCAGTTAGCACGCAATCACGTTTACTTTTAAGTGTGTGATTGCGATCCCATGAAACTCGTCTATACAGTTACATCTTTAGTATTTATCTAGTTTGTGCAGTTGGACATATTTTTTGGAGAGAGATTCATGCTTATATCTGACATCGGAGGGGCTGCCTTGGAAACAAGATGCGGGGATGTGTTGGAGGTGCTGGGACCTTGTGTCTGATAGTGCTGGTTTTTCTGTACGTAGCTAGGACATGTTCTGCGGCAGGAGTGGGATGGATGGCCATGGCAGAAACACCAATGCGACCTGACTCATCGGTGGTAAGAGATCCGAGATCTAATAGCGAAAAAATCAGTTGAACAGATGAACCAAGGAGGTACCAGGCAAGCTTACCTGGTACCTCCTTGGTTGAACCTACTCGTAGTATTAATATTGTGTAATAATCTACACCAGTGTGTAAAATAAGGATCAATAGTATAAATTGCATCCCTCCATCTGGTTGATATCGCAGAGTTATTATTTATGTAATGTTTAAAAAATATGTTCAGTAAAAGGTTTTGAGGCTTTGAGGCCGCCATCAACATCAAGCAACTTGCTCATGATGACGGTCCCCTGAGTTCACAAATTCTGTGTAAAATTTCCCATATACATATTTCCTTTGTTTTTAGAAGTAAATTGTTAATGTCTGAAAAATGTCTATATATCTTTTTCTGTAATATTATATTATTCTTTATCATGCAAATGAACGCAGAAATAAAATTAATCACAAACAAATCATTGCAACAACGCGTGATCAAACCGTAAATTGTCCTTACAGATTGTACATGTTACACAAGCGGATAAGTATAATACACCTGTACTACAAACATACATCCATTGATATTTCTATAAAGCCGTTTTCTTAGAGGACATTCAAAATGGTCTGGTCATTTTGGGTTTTGATATTGTCAGTATGCCCAAACAATACCAAATTTAAACTCGGTATCTATATCTCTTACATCCCCCTCCCTCTCTTTCTCTATCGTTCGCCTCAGTTTCCCCTCTGCTTTCTATAGCTTCCCCTTCGACCATCCTTGTAATAGGAAACGAATCAATGCACTTTGAAGTCCAAACGAATAAAAGAAAGAAAAATGTTTCAAAATGGTATCCCACGACGCGTTTGAAACGTGAAAACACGTGTTCCCAACTCAACATTTCGATGTCCCTTAGTTTGAAATGAAGGGGAAAAACCAAATTTCACAGGAATGTTACATGCTTTCTCATTCTTCTAAGTATTAAGAGTTTTGTTTTTATCTTGAATTTGAAATTTTCTTAGTGACATAGATTTTCCTTATTTTGAAAATTTTCGAATAAATAATACATTTTTAGTCCACACTCTTTGTCTTTAGTATCCATTATTAGAAAATGTCACCAACATGGAAATTATGTATGTGATTTGAGTTTGGGCCAGTGAAGTAAAAGTTGTTTTATTGTTTCTTCTCTTTGTAGATTTTACTCGTTCTTAAGAGTTTTAATGACAGATCATAATTTAATGATATATCTTATCTTACACAAAACTTTCTCTGGATGTATTGTATGTATCTCTTGACTTTGTTACAAAATCTTGTCTGACTGCAGAGGGCACTTTAGTTCAAAATTTTCCAATAAATAAATTTAAGGATTGAAAAGGGTAACATTTGATTTGAAATCGGTCAAACTCATTACAATCAGCTAAAGCTGAAGAAAATATGATGTGTTATTCTATGGCAAGGTCATGGTTGGTCATATTTATAGATTTGTAGACTTTTTAGATTTTATATTTTTTAACGTTTACATGCCTGTGCAGATATGGCAGTTCTCATTGAATACATTATCTATAAGGTCGGATATGGTGGTTTCGCTAATTGATTTTCAAGTGTGTCTGTTATGAATGGACGGAAATACCTCTAACGCGTCATGAATTTGTCCTGTTAAAAAGGGCAATTTGGGCTCAATATATTTTAATACAGGCTTAATTCATGTAAATAGTATTACTCATTAACAGTATAAAAGGGAATGCATGGTATATCAATCAGGAGACTAAGAAATCACATTGATGAAAATAGTGTTTATCAAAATTTGGGCGGTTACAACGCATTTCTCTCATTTTAACGTATTTCATAATGTTTAGGCGTGGGTATTTTTCGTGTACGCCTATGTGGTTTCTCATTATCTAATAATGTATCTAGCATATTAGTAAGATTTTTTTAGTTTGTATTCATCTCAATCAGTCTTGACACTCATGCATGTATCCTCGAGTATGCCTAATTGCCTACTGATATAAGAATGTTGTGTTCAGAAATGAGTGTAGCCGTTAAGTACAATAGAGCAGGCGCATGAAAAAAAGCGAGAGCGAAAAAGCGCGGGAAGTGAGAGAAAAGTCTAAAAAGATGCTACGAGCCGTTATCTTTCTCTCAAAATTTTCTAAAACTCCTCCTCCCTGCGCCCACCCCTGTTACATAAAGTGCACTAACTTTTCACCCGAAAAAGGTGCTACCAGCCGTTTCTTTCTTTCTCTCAAATTTGCTAAAATGCCAAAGTTTTCGCGCTTCGCGAGGGGGGAAACTCCCCCTCCCTGCACCTATCCCCTGGGGAGCACGCTTTGCGTGCTCACAACCGCCCCCTAAAATTAAATCCTGGCTACGCGGTTGCAACAGATACCTCCATCACCATAATCTTTGCGAAGTATGGGCAACATTATTGGAGTTTTAAAAATGAGTCGAAGATTTTGCTTTAATCTTCATAGTCTATTTTCTCATTTCACAACAAAACATTGTCGTATTTTGTTTTATTATTGAGAACGCCCTTTGCACCTAAAAAATCCTCTTCACGTTTAGTTGGAAGATATCGTGCAATTTAATTGATTCGCTGTTACACCGTGGGATGTGTCATCAAGCAAGTAAACGTTGTTCACAGTTAAACAGCATGCATGGATCGTAATATCCATCTCAGGTAAAATCCCACCTGTCATTGTCATTATCAATCAACAGTGTGATGACGTCTCTTAAATCCATGAAAGCCAACGGATTTGTGAAACATGAACTTTGGGTGAAAAAGGCCCAACTCGACGTATAACATAAAATAATATACAATACACAATGGCTTATCTAGAATTTGATAAGGGGGCGGCGAAATCCTTCCCAGGCTTAGGATGTTATGTTTCTGGGCAGTCCCTCACGATGTAAATTCATTGCAACTTCGATTGATTTTTCTCCGTTTAGCCTTCAGACATGTCAGAGGGGTTTAGTATGGAAAGAACATCTTATAAGTGTCTTGGTTACGTGCAACGGTTAATGTAGTCTATATAATACCATAATGATAACATATTGCAAACAGCGTACATAAATTCAGAATTGAGATCAATATTTTCGCTATCCTAGATATAAAAGAATATCAAGTCGTTTTTATTTAATATTTACCCGTTTTGAATAAAATATCATTAAATACCTATCTTAATTTCAGTACATTCATATTAAGTGTTGAGTGCTGTATTTAAATACGTTTTCTTTAGTTTCCGTTTATATTGTTCGATTTCAGTTTTCTGTTCATTCTTATTTGCTCTGATTAGTGCAAGACGAATAGCTTCCGTATGCTTCTGTTCAACACTATTCTCCAAATTTTCTTTCGTGTTAGGTGGATTTTCTGAGTCGTTTCCGCAGACAAACAACTGTAAGTAAAACAAGCAGTCAGTATCAAACCAAATGAGTTTATCGTTAAAAGGAATAGCCCACATTATTACTGTATAGAAGCTTGATCATTCACTTTGAATTATTTTAAACAATTACACAAAGATTTTAAAGGAAAACCGTTTGTGAGATAATTCCCAATGGAAGTTATTACCTATGGGTCGACGAAACGGCATTCAAAGTTTGGGGGACACCAAGAGGACCAATAAAAGCAAACACAAGAAAAGAAAGAAATATTATTTTGCAAAATGTACTATTTATCGAAGATCATTATTTTCTGTCAGTTTTGATATTTAAAGATGGACTTCTAAAGTCTCATATTTAACTCGTACAATATTTAATATTTCTAATATTTCTGATCATCACTGGTCGACAGATATATTATGTTCGAAAGTGGAATATTTTTACCAATACAAATTCTGTTTCTTGATATTCCATTATGTAACTCTTTTCCAGTCCCCTGTTCGGCCCAAGATAACCATGTTCCATGTCGAGACTAGGATAGCTGCAAGGTTTGCTAGTACCACCGTAAGAACTAACATGAGGAACACTGCAACAACAGCCCAAGTCGTATCATTTGACCTACTCCTCCCGCTCAAATCATATATCTCAGATTTCGATATGTAAGTTTTTCAAGTGCTAGATTTGATGTGATTCGTCAAGTGTAAATACATTAAAAGATGAGTGTTTAACAGTAAAATGAAAATAAATATACAGGATAACCCATTAAAACTGATTAATTAGCTTATTTCCAGATCTATAGGGCTACGTGGGTTTGTTTTTGTTTTGTTATTCCGTTTTAGACATCATTCAAGGCCTATAAAATTGCATTGGTGTTAATAGTGTAGAGGAAGATCGTGAAATCGGACATTTTTGTTTCTATCTCTCATTGCATGGCAGCAGATAACAGTTCCATTACGTAGCTGTAGTACTTATGTGCCTTTTCAAATTGATAGACCAGCCAATCTTACTTTTTGCAATGGTATCTGTTTTCCTCATAATACAATTCGACAATCTGAATAGAAAAATTATGCAAAGTTATTCGATCGTGCATGGGTTTTCTACTTCATGTTTGTTCATTCACCCTGTTTCTGAAAATGAAATCAATTTGTAAGATTGTCGATTATAGCAGTACATTGTACCTAAAATCAGATACCCTTTAAAAATTAATCTCCTTTTATTATTTTTTTTTCTTTCAGAGTTGTCGACGGTGTTACGTACTCTGGCCAAACAGTAGATAGGTGCATCCTCAGTGAGAATTTGAGATCATCCGGGGTCGCCATAGCAACCATTGATAAATACCAATATACCGCTGGGTAGGCATTCCATGATGACGAAAAAAAAAACCAAAAACGGTTAATACCTTGCCCAAAAGCTTATCAGATGTGATGTGATATTTCAATTGATTTGCTTGTTGATTTGCGTAACGACGTGTATTCATTTCACAGAAGTGTTATTTAAAACACACTATAGATTGAATGGTTTATTTGGATGAAAAAATACAACAAGAACAATTCAAATTCATTCACATTGAGGGTCAAATGACTGAATTGTTGAGAATGGAATAATAATATACAATATTCATAAAGATACCATCGTATTACCCTGCAAAAGTGATATAATTATTCCATTATTGAGTATAATACAGTATAAATATATAAAAATTGAAAGTAGCTTCTAAGAAATTTTCATCAAATCCTTCAAAATCATAGAGCTAGTAAGAAATAAGTACAACTTCAATCAGCTTTCAAAATCAACCTAATGAAGTGCAGATGAAAAAGTGTAAACAATTAAATAACTAGATATTGTGACCAAACTTTACTCTTGTCTGAAGATGTTAAATTCATAACAAAGAACATAAGTTCAGAGGGGGAATGGGAGAACTTCTATACAATAATTTGGTGTAATCTTGAGGTTAATCCGCAAATCTGAGGTATTTGGGCATGTGGCGTCTCATACGTTACCAAGTATTGTGGAGTTCTAAGCCCTGTTTCATAAAACTTGTCATCAATGACAAGTTGCAATATCTGTTATAAGGTACTGAAATCTTTGCATCTGATTGGCTGAGAGCAAATTTGTCGGTAAAATCACTGACAATCACTGACAAGACACTTAATGAAAAGCCCCCCTGAACACAAATTGACGTCAGGACAGTGTGTTGTTTCACTTAATAATTGGTCTAGATCAAAGCTCTATAGTATGCCTATCAACGTAATTCAATGATCAGATGTTATAGTAAAATCTTATATATCGTCGGTGTGGAACAAATTGCTGGGACTTGCACATTATGACAAGTCTCAGTTTAAGTAAGTCTGCACTGTCGACTAACGTTATGCTAGTAGATAGAACTTGATTGAAAGAAAGGAAACTCCTGTTGGCCTATATTAATATTTTTTTTCTAATATAGGGGCGAATATACGCGGAATGTGTTCACTGTGAAAGCGAATGTCCCCAGGAAGCAGACAATGAGGGTAACAGTGGTCTATCAGGAGCTGCTTGAAAGGCAGTCTGGTTGGTATACACAGAGGATCAGCGTGAGACCCACTCAGGTGAGTTATATTCTCTTTCAATGAATGACTGATTCATCTTACCCTGATCTATATTTTAAAAAACGACATCATTGTACATAGTTCCACTTAACATAAAGCGCTTTGAGATGTCAGCCCTAAGTAGGCACTATAGTTTTAAAAACCCACAAGAACAACAACAACAACATATGCACCATAATCCAAAAGGTGAGAGAGAATAGAAGAACACATGTGTTCACGGTCTCTACTTTCCATTAATTTATATTCGAGCTGAACAGGAAGTTTAATCGATGTCTTGAAATCAACAGAGAAAGGTGTTTCACCAGTTAGCAAGGTTAGTTGGTGAGTTTGTAACAGTTTGTTTCAGAGTAGCCGAGTGTGAAGTTCATTGATAGCTCAATTCCTGTACTAGCCGAATTCTTAACTTTATCACTATACCTCAGTGGCGGATCCAGGGGGGGGGGGGCACAGGGGGCACGTGCCCCCGCCCCCCCCCCCCCCCCCGGCCCAAAAAAGCCTTTTTTTTTTCTTGTCCGGAGAGACACAGAAATACTGAGGACCTTTTTTTTTTTTGGCTTGTCAGAGAATTTGGGAGGGAAAACCCCTTTTTTGTGTGTGTGCCCCCCCCCCGTTACTAAATCCTGGATCCGCCACTGCACCTACCCCTAACCCTAAACCTATACCATTAAAAAAATTGCGACTAAAATCCTTATCCTATATCTTTGACGAAATAAAGCCCGGAGATATTGTCGGAGGAGGAAATGTCAGAGCACCAAGTGACAACGTCTCATAAAGGAGTAACTTTGTACGTTCATGATGAGAAAGTTTTATGAATAGCTTTCAAAAAATAATAAATTAACAGTGAGATCTCTGATTATAGCATTACTTGTGATTGATAATTCAGGCTGTCCGGAATATGAGACTGTACGCGTCGGTATCAGAACCACAAGGAATTATTCAATCAGAAGCTGGCATCGATACGAGAAGTCACGCGGCATCACTAACGTCACTGGCAGTGGATAGCATCAGCTCTGCAGCTGCTTCAAGTAAGAAACATGATATAAAAGCGACATTTAAAGAGAAATCATACTCTGTAAAAAATAACTGTAAGACTACAGGTTTTTGGCCCTTGAAATTACAAGTTATTGCCACTATTTCAATGTTACAGTCTTTTTCCTGTAAAACAACTGTACAGCAAGTTTTTTGGTTTACCGGAAATCAGCATATATTTACAGTCGCCCGACATAAATTGTATATAATTTTATTGTAAATATATCCTGATTTCTGGTTTAAAAAAAAAAAATGGAAAAACGGCACCCCCGGCATCCTGACTGCCAGGAAATTCCCGTGAAAAAACGGCAAATTTGTTTACAGTGTAGAAAATAGACGATTACCTTCCTTTATAATATATAACGAATATTTCAGCATTATAGTTTTATCTGTTTATTGCTATGAGATCAAAAATTATGCTAAAATAATGAACTCGACTTAACTTGTATCATATTTAAAGGTACTATACCTGCGATGAATAATGAATATAGCTGCACAAAAAACATGAAAATACAACACAATGTAATAAAAATTAATGTATCTTGTTTTGTATCTGGAAAACAAACCCCGTATTGCCAACCCAGGACAACTGCCAGTAGGAAAAGTATCCTCTGGAGAACTTCCCTTTAAGGAAATTATCCCGACGGATTATCCCATTGATAATGGTACTCCCCAGTGGAGGCTGCTATTCGGGTTGGTTTTCCTACGGGGTAGCTGCTCTGAGTAATTGTCCGGGCTTGTTGATTTTAAGGGGTAGTTGTCCGGGGGTCTAGTTTGGGGACAGTTGTATTATTATTAAAATTGTTTGTTATATCAAGTTGAATAAGAACGTTGTAATGTCGTCAACCGATTGTGAGGCAATATTGAAGCAAGATTATGTAAAAAATAGCATCTTTGCTAGATTGGCGGTTTTGTATTATATTATTTTTCAACGTGTCGTTATCAGCCGTACGAAGTTCGAGCGGAAGAGTGTACGATTTGATGAACTACACCCAGACGAGCGCATCATCATCATCATCATCATCATCTAGTTCGTCATCGTCTTCATCAAGCTCCTCGTCATCTTCGTCGGGGTCGTCTTCTAGTTCATCTTACGGTTCGTTCATGATGGCATACGAGCCCAATGAAGGCGCACAGAACGCAATTGAGAATGCTTACCGGAAGGAAGGGATCTATGGCGACTTTATCATCCGCTACAATGTCGCACCGAGTGGGGGTGTCGGATGGGTGCAGGTATGTGCGCAATGCATTCATGGGGATAGAATTATTGATCAAAAAGGTTAGTTTTACTTTCACGACGTTGATACAGTATAGACCCAAAGCTCTGAGACTCTGACATGTCTTACAGACGTATATGTTCTCTCAATAAAGTCGGGATGTACCCAGTCTGGAGAAGGTAAACATATCCTTGGAAATAAAAATCCGTCAGTGAATAATTATGAGACGAGGAAGTTTGTATCAAGTTTTTAAACAATGCACACTCATTTGTAAGTAAATGAAGAAGCTTAATGGGAGGAATTTTAATTTGTAAACAAATTTTTAGGCTTTTACTCCCAGTGTTATAGATCGTATGCTCGATCTATAATGAAAATCACAAGTCAGAAAAATTGGAACCAGCGGGATTCGAACCTGTCATCTACTGCTTGCCGGGCAGCGACTTAACGACTTATAGGTTCTCTCAATAAAGTCGGCATGTACCCAGTCTCATTTGTAGTTTACTATACATGTATTATATAAATATTCCTGAATCCATATTCATTGGAATTCTATGCTCGTAAGATTTATTTATATATATATATATTTTATTTGTATTACATTTCGATTTGTTATCGTTTAAAGTCGGATGGACCAAACTTCGTTCATCGCTTTGCACCGCGATCGTTGGCTGCTGTGAACAAGAGGGTGGTATTCGTTCTTGACTTTAGCGCCTCCATGTACCCGAGAAAACTTCGTCAGACCAAAGCCGCCATGGACGCCATCTTGGACCAGATGAGTGAGAACGATCAGTTCAACATCATGCCCTTCTCAGATGATATCTACTGGTGGAAGGAGAACGAAATGATCTCGGTTACTCCGGAATCAATCACCGAAGCAAAGGAATATATAAAGCGGTTTAGCTACAAAAGAGGTATATGGTTTACTTTATACGAAGCCTTACCGAAAGAGTAATGATATTCAGATGAATGCCATACGGTTATTTTTATTGCCAATTTCTAACGATCATGGAGTAAAGATCGCTAAAATTTTCGGTAAGAAGCAAAAGTGGTCATCGATCGGTTTGTTATTTCATTAAGAATCATACCTAGAAATAATGGACGATTTTACGAACTAGCATGTTTGTACTTGACTATATCAGTCATGGAATTGAGGATTATGGTCTTATGGACATCCTAGAGCAATCCTACTACTAACAGACACGAGCATACTCACATGTACACACCATGCTTGTAGTAGGGTGTACCTTGATTGAAAATCTCAGATATCCTTATCATTATCGGACAAATAATGTGACTATCCCTCAAATCCCTTCCCAAGGACTCTAGCACTGCATAAACGGTGTTTCGAAGCCGAAACCTCTTGGTTACGAGACCACATTTCTGCCACTGAAGCCTTCTTAAGTCCGTGTGGTAATAATCGGATTTTGATTAATGTTGTTTCGTTGGCAGGGACAAATCTCAATGATGCCATGCTTCAGGGATTCAATCTCCTGGAGGCGACTGGATCAATGGACTCGAGCAGTGAGAACCCTATGGTGTGTATCCTCTTCCTTCTCACCGATGGGAAACCTTCGACAGGTACCACCGATCTCAACGTCATTGAGCGCAATGTCCGGGCAGCCAACAACAGAAGGTGTTCTCTGGTCACACTAGGCTTTGGCAAGTTGGTCGATTCCAATTTCCTGGGTAGACTGGCGTTGCAGAATAGAGGGATTGCTCGAAAGATCTACGAGTCGTCATCAGCCACAGTTCAACTGCAAGGTTTGGACTTTTTCCTTAATCATAAATATAATCAGTTATCAAAATACACGTATGACTACTTTTCTTGAACTTGGAAACCATAAATTTCAACCGAAATGACCGAGACGTAATCTAATAATGAATGCAAGGACCTTTTTAATGAGGATGACATGTCGGAATGAAATTGATGAAGGAGAAATAATGGTCATTAATGGTGATCACTGGATGTAATATTCACTGATAAGTGGTATGAGGTCAAACTTCGTAAGATTTTATAAGCAATAGCGCGCCTTGAAATTTAACTTTCAAAGACAATTCATAGAATGGTCATTGATTCATTTTGTCTCCATCAATTCCATTCAACACGCAGGTGTGTACAGCGAGGTTGCCACCCCTCTCCTCTTTGACATCGTAGTTGAATACCTCAACAATGCCGTGATCGGAGATTCATTGTCAGCTACCAACTTCTCCAATTATTACAATGGCTCTGAGCTGATCATCACAGGTCTCCTCAACAGCGAAGACCTCGGCATTCTGCCGATCAGGATCACTGCAGTCGGATCGGGTGGACCTGTCACTATTCAAGAAGACGTCGATTTAAGGGTACGTTTATTTATCATTTAGGAAAAAACTATTAACACTACACAATCGAATAATAGTTTTGAATACAGACATACTGAAGCTTTTCGACCTGCACTCATCAGAGAAAAAGTTAAGAATGAAGAGAAAAAACCGAATTCAGGCCTTCTGTTCATTCTTGTGTTTTACTATGATTAGTGGAAAACGAAAAGCTTCAGGATATCGGTATGGAGCGGTTTTAATAATTATTTGAATTGTAGATTTCGTTGTCATCAAACGTGTCAGCTAAACTTTATAAAATCTTACCTGAAATGTAGTGGATGTCGGTGTATCAAAAGCTAGCCGAGTAGATGAATAGTGACTGACTGAGATACTGAAAATTAACGGAATACGTGCTTACCAACTCACCATGCCATATTATCATGAATCTCCTAAAACACGGTCATAATAGCGTTCGGAACGTCAGGAATTAAAAAACAAGATCTCTCATGAGAGTCTATTAACTTTTTCTTTTCCTTTTCAGACATCTCTTTTAAAACATATCCATCAATTCAGCCATAAAGCCGATGCTCGCAACATTCCATGTTTGTCTTAATACACACTCCATTGGCTATTCTCTTGACTCCTTTTTTCGTTTTTTGATAGCAACTATTCATCAAAATGTGATAGTAAAATGAAATAAATCAAAGAAATTTTTAGTACAACAGCTTTATTGATTAAGATGCTTGCGAAGGAGTGGTAAACCTTTTTTGTGATGAGATTTTTAATTCCACCTGCATCATGGTCTGTGAGGGTATAACATCACTTTGAGAAGCAAGGTTGATCATCAGTTGGTATGTCATTTCATTACCTTACCTTTACGTTCACATCTATTCATCACATCTGCGTCAATTCTTGGCCACGATCATCAAGAATTGGACTCATTTTGCACATACATGAGACGAATTTGACATATTTCACGCAGTACTCATTATGAAACCATGTTCACGAAGCTGCAACTACAAATTACATTTACATTTATCGGTGCCGGTTTTTTTATATTCAAGAGTCACCCATAGTCACATGATCCTAACCATGGTGTCACAGTTACATCTCTGAATTGAACCTCATTTTACTCATGATCCCATTTCGGTATTTGTTCGAATGCTCCACCGCCTCCCCCTCCACTCTTGTATCATCTTTGCCCCAAGATTTATTGACAATAGTTGTCAAATATTCAGACAGTTCTACAGTCTTTAAGTAGAAAATCTATTTACTTTATCACAGAAACAAGCCGGTACATATACAACGATTTCAGTCCTTGATACTTAATACTTGTTTTCTACTGTTTTCTCCAAAACATCTTTACAGAATCGCCCTTTGCTCCGCGGTGAAAATATACCGGTGGACTTTACGGAACGCACGTACGCATTTCTCATATTGCGCGAGCTTTTCGACAAGTTCACGTTGGCAAATGACGCCCAAGAGCGGCGAGCCATCATAGCCAAGACACAGGAGATCTCACAGCAGTATAACCTGCTGACTCCTATCATGTCCATGGTGCTCACCGGCTCAGGGGCCACCGGCGGTACCGCAAGGGGCGACGGAACCGTTATCCTCAGCGGTGGAAACACCATCGCTGAGAGTCATCCGGATGGATTCGTGTGGGACATCCAAGGGCCGTCCTATGGCAATATCGGTCAAACAAACAGCGCCATTGGAATTGGTGGAGCAGCGTGTCCTGTGATTACAAGACCTCCTCCCCCAACCACACGACCTCCAACAACCACGACACCACCGACTACGACACCGATACCTACCACAACAACCCAACCAACAACCACAACCCAACCGACAACTACTCCACTCCCCACTACAACTACGATGCCCACTACGACTACACCCTTGCGAACCACAACACCAATGCCAACTACCACAACACGTCCACCTACTACCACAACACCTATGCCAACTACCACAACACGTGCACCTACTACCACAACACATATGCCAACTACCACAACATCTGTACCTACTACCACAACACCAGTGCCAACTACCACAACACCTGTACCTACTACCACAACACCTGTACCTACCACTACCACTCCTCTGCCAACCACTACGGAAGCACCTACGACAACAAAAATGCCAACAACTGTTCAAACTACCACAAGAAGGCCAACGACCCCTAGGCAACGTCGTCCGGTAAGGAATTTTACAGTTTTCCTAATCACCATTAATTTAATTTACTCTCTAATAAAGAGCCAAGTTCGTTTCCTTTCAATTATTTTTCAAAACCTTTTTACACAATGACATAACTCTAAATATCATCAATGTGGCTTCAACCATGGGGACGCTGTCACGACCTTTCGTCAATAATAAGCCTAAATTTCCGAAGGGTAGGGTGTAACGGTTGTCAAAAAATGAAGAAAAAAAACTGCAACAAATCTAAGGGTATGTTTTCACGAAAGTTCGGGTAAGCGACAACATAACGTGACGTAAACGTGAAGACCCGATGGAACGTAAGTAAGCCACCAATACCATGACATTGGCGTGTTTCCAAGAGGCAAGACTCTACTAAAAATGAAGTTGTCTTTCATGAACGACCTTGTTAAATCATATTCTTCCATTTTTATTACACTTCTTTTTGCTTTACTATGTCACATCTAATAATTTTAAAGTGATTTAATTTCATATGCGTTTATGTTCATATTTAGAAAGGGCCTGTGTCCTTGACTCGATACTACGTAGAATCAGATACTACTGAGCGGTACGCACGCACTTCAGTGACGGCTTCATACCTCCACAACGACGCCGAAAATCAGGCTGTCGAATTCAGTCAGCAGATACCGAGTGGGGCTTTCATCTCAAACTTCTACGTGTAAGTTTATGTTGAAATTCCATCCTTTTTTTTTCTTTCTTCCTTTCTGCCTTTCTTTCCATCTCGCCCTTTCTATCTATCCTATTTCGTAGACATTTTCTATCCAAGTATGTGTTTCTATATTATTTACATTTCTGCACCATATGCTTGTATGGTTGAAGAAATTAGTTTAATACAAATAATGAATGCAATTGATTTTTTCCAAATTTTTTTCTTTTCCGTCGCCTAAAAAAAGTGACCCTCATTAAAACAGTTCAGAGTCAATGATTGAAAGAATTCTATTATCACATTCCAGCGATGTTGGTGGTCGCAGATACCGTGGTGTCGTCCAGAACATCCAAGAAGACCAATGGCAAGAAGTGTTTGCCAGCAACAGTGATAGAGGTCAAGTCATCGCACTTCTGGCGAGGCGGTAAGAAGGACAAAATTTCTTTCATCTCCTCCTGTCGTCTGGTGTCCAGACGGATGGGCCTCCATGCCCTCTCGATGAAATTGACTGTACAGTATCCTTGGAGGCATCGCTAGAGAGGATGTACGGGTGTGATACCCCTTTTAAAGTTTCTGTCAGTCAAAAAATATCAACAAGAACCCGGCAGTCGGAAATTTAGTAATATGAGAAACCCTTTTCTTAGCAAAACTGTTGTCGGATCTGGTCCGACGCAGTCATCTTCCCATTCAAAATTGTCTAGCGACGCCCCAGATCTCGTCTCCAAATAAACATGTTTCCCTCATTTCTGTCCTCAGATAAGAAAGGAAGGAGAACTGTTTTCGTAGAAGGAAATGACAATATCTAGTTCCTATAATTTATTTCATATTCAACCTCTCTCCCAAATTTGAATCAATGATGCAACAATAATAATTCTCATTTCACACGGTTGTACTGGTTGTACTTTTCCACGCCTTACAGGTATCATGAGATTTGCAAGATATTTGGTGTCCATTAATTCAATTCTAAATGACAAATCATTTCTTTAAATGCAGAGACCCTGCCAAAGATGCATTTGTGATGTCTGTCCCTGATGTACCACGTGACACGCCAGTGACCTTTGTCCTCATTTACGACGAACTCGTGGATAAAGTCAGAGGTCAATATCAGCAAAGGATCAATGTGAATCCTCGGCAGATTGTTGACAATTTGGGTGTTGATGTCCAAGTGACGGAGCCACAGCGGATCAAAAACATATCTATGGCCTTTCAAGGTAAACCAATCCCGACATCAAACGATGTCGACCTATCGAGGGATCTGGTACGAGAGAGCAACTCCCGTTATAAGTTCCGCTATCTGCCGACGCCAGACAAGCAACGTGATTTCTCAGACAAGGGTATTGACGGGGACATGGTTCTGACATACAGCTTGATGGATACACCGACGGGTAGTCACACACAGGTAAATTATTGATTTGTTTCGTAGAATTTTGAAAGTTATTGAAACTTGATGCTTTGTTGCTTTTTATAAAATTATGATACGAAATGTGCAAAATTTACGATTCCAATATGTTAAACAATTTTTCGTGAGTAGATATAGGGAGCTCCTCTTACATTTAGCCGAGTAGTTGGCCGAGTTATGCTTCAAGCTTTCCCGGCTCAGATCGAGGAGAGCTCAGGACTGTCTCAGTAAATCTCGAAGACATTCGTATTGACTCAGTACAATTCTGCAAACTCACAGTACAGTATATATCTAGGCGAGATGCTGGGACTTGTGCAAAGCTACTCCGAGTTGTTTCGAGAGTTTTCTGCGAGTTGTGCCGAACTAGCTCAGGGTTCGGCACGACGGCCAACTTTATGATAAAGGCTAAATCCGTTTTCCTCTCATCTACCTACAGGTACAAAACGATTACTTTGTCCACTTCTTCTCGCCTATCGGACTGAACGTCATCAGCAAGCAAATTGTGTTCGTTATCGACGTAAGTGCTTCGATGTACGGCACCAAACTGAGTCAGACTAAGGAAGCCCTGAAGACCATGTTAGACAACCTCAATCCCACTGATTACTTTAATATCATTACCTTCTCTGATGGTGTCCAGTATTGGCGGGAGAACAACCGTCTGGCTCAGGCTCAAAGGCGGTATATCGATGACGCCATGGCGTACGTCGATAGTCTGCGAGATGATTCAGGTATATTAATAATTAAGTCGAAGCGAAAGGGTGTCAAAGATGACAAACATTGAAATGAAATAAATCTTCTTTGAAGTAAACAAGATGAAACATGAAAGAAATTTGGTATATAGAGTAAAAAATATATGTTGAAGGAAAAGAACATTTACATTTTTTTCCATGAAGTAACAGGCAACTCACACTACCTGTGTCATTGTCAAAATTGAATAAACGTCTGTGTATGTTTCTATTATTAACAGAAACCAACCTAAACGAGGCCATTTTAAAGGCAGATGAGCTACTTGACAGTGAAGGGCGTTACAACCGCCCTGGTGATAGCGTCTACAGCATGATGATTCTTCTGACGGATGGCAGACCTTCAGTTGGAACCACAGACCAGCAGGAAATTCTGGACAACGCACGCGAGGTCATCGCTGGCAAGCATTCCCTAAACACTCTCGGCTTCGGCCGCCTGGTCGATTTCGACCTCCTGGTCAAGCTGGCGTATGAAAACAATGGCACCGCGAAGATGATTTACGAAGGTGTCACTGCAGCCGATCAACTCCGTGGGTTCTACTTTGAACTCTACCGACCTCTACTGTTTGACGTCACAATGGAATATCCTGGTGGAGTCGCAGACGAGCCGTCGCTGACGAAACGATCGTTTCCTGTCTATTACGATGGCTCAGAAATGGTCGTGGCGGGAAAATTGAGTGAAGATCCACCATCTGATATTTTGAGAGGAACGATCGACCTAAAGTCAGCTCGAGGGCCGACGAAAAAGTATCTTTCCATAGATACAACGGTAAGATTTTTAATCGCTGAAGTAAAATGAAATACACAATCATCTAAAGTTGAATTCGGTAAGGTAATTTAGTGGGGTACATTTATATGACAAATCGTACCTCGATAATCTTGATATCTAATCAGTTCAAAGGCAAAGAAAGCACATTGTTCACTTCTGTTTCCTTCCCATTTCTGTCTGGATTTTGATTCTCATTCATTTACTGATCATGTGCAATATCTCAAACTAGTTAGCATTATAAATCATGTAAGATGGTACATTAATTACATTTACTTTTTTAAATAGCTTACGTTATAAAATTTCTGTATGTCACATAATATTCTATCACATCCAATAGCAAACCTCGCCTGAGCTCAGTCAATCTCGAGCTGTCCCAGACGTTGTCCGCCGTATCTGGGCCATGAAGACATTGGAGAACCTGATCAAGCAATTTGGAGAGAGCACCGACCCTAATGAAAGATACACCATCGCAGATCGTATCATCACCCTTGCTAAAGAACAGAACTTTGTAACTCCGTTGACACCAATGACTATAGAAGATCCAGATTCAGATAATCCTATAGATGGGACCGAGGGCATCTTGCCCTTGCCGGCTTACAGCAGGGCAAATACAGAACGAAATTTGCTCGAAGAAGCAATTGGTATATAGATATTATTAGTTTCTGGTTTTGATAAGCTGACACCCAGTACAATTTGTTATCAATCGTAATAAAGTAATAATTGCACATTTACAGTAATGAATTAAATGTACAGTTTTTATGTAGAACATATGAAATAGGACAAACAAAGCAATGAAAAGAATATACGAAGTAACGGAAAAGAAAAAAACAACATGTGAATAGGGACAATGATTATACATAATTGGATTATGACTCCAACCCTTTGCCTGTTACAGAAATTGGACCCATGGTAAATAGACTATTCCCATTTCTCGCTGTTATACTGTTAGACGATTACTGATATGTGTTTACAGTGAGTTTGGTAATTACGGTTCGCAAAAAAAAAAGAATCTTTTGTACTCTGTAAAGGAAAATAGAGAATAACTTGAGCACATACATGTAGATACCATATAATGATGCTTTAATATTTTAAATCAATCGATTAAAGACCATCATTGATATTTGAAAATGGCAGCAAATTTCAATCCTCCGAAATATTCCTGTAAGTCTTGTATGTGTTGAGATTCATTAGGTTATTTCTTTCTATTCATCCCAATTTTATTGAATTTCAGGAAAAGATCCAACATATGTGACCCCGAAGGTTCATGACGCCCCTCTAGCCGTAGAGAGCGACGTAAGTATCATTATACTTTCAATCCAGTGTAATCATTCCTCGATTGGTATAGATGATATTTTTAAAGAATATGTTACAGTTATAAATTGTTTCTAAGTCTTCAATGACGAATGATTACATTTGTCTTTGAGAACCATATAATTTTCATACACCCTTAGCCTGGGAAGAAATATCATGACACGTATTACAAAAACGCGTATTTTTCCACCTAGCTGGGTCATGAGCAAGAAAACAATTTTTGCGTTAATACCATTGACTGGTTATATATTTTAATGATATCACTATAAAATAAACGTAAATGATGATTTCTGTATCTAACCGTGTAGACACCAAACATTGTACTCTGAAGTACAACGGAATGCACTGTAAAAAATAACTGTAAAACTACAGGTTTTTGGGCCTTGAAATTACACGTTATTGCTGTTATTTCAATTGTACAGGCTTTTCCTGTAAAACAACAGCAAGTTTGTTGGTTTACCGGAAATCAGCATATTATTTATAATCGCCCAACAAACTTTCCCTTGTTTTACAGGAAAAAAAATTATGTCGGGCAATTGTAAATATATGCTGATTTCCGGTAAAAAAAAAAAAAAAAATGTGGAAAAACGGGCATTCCCGGCATTCTGACTGCCAGGAAATTTCCCGTTAAAAAAGGGCATTTTTTTACAGTGTACTAGACATGACTGTAACATGATTTCACTTTCTATCGTAGAGCTTAACTCCTTACACATTGTAGGTCATTTTAAAGTTGATCTTTTCCTCAAATTTACTTTCTTGTTCTCATATTTTCAAAGGACGGTATCGCAATTATTCGCTTTGATGTCGACTCCGTCATCGTTCTCCGGTACGCGACCACCTCAATTGAGAGCGAAATGGTGAATGATGCATCGACATCGGGACAGGCCGTCTTCAAACAGAAGATACCATCACGTGCTTCAATCACCGGTCTTAAAATGTAAATCGATCGTAATGTACTTCTTTTGTTAAAAAAATGATCTATTTAGGATACCTGTAACTTGATCAGATACGTGATAAAGAAACGTATTCTACTTTCATCTATCAAATTATGTTCCTTTAAAAAAAGGGCGTGAGTCTTTGAGGACAATAACTATTTAAATAGCAGATTAATAAATGCAAGTATAAAAGCCCAACAATTTGAACTTCTGATGATGGAAAGAAAGTTAATGTCATTATTGTCTGTTACGCGTAGGAATATACTTTTTTGTTTGTTCATGTTTGATTTCCTACTTGAGAAGATCCACGCGATCTCGTCAAGTGAAGATTTCAGTTACTTCAAATGTTGCTCGCGCAGAACAGTCCTACCCAGTATATATGTTGTGTGTAAACTATGTCATAAAGACATAAATATTATTCATTTCATCTTGTTGCAGCCGTCTCAATGGTCGCACGTACACAAGCGACGTAACAGACCCACAGGACACAGCTGGCCTAGGTCTAGGGATATTGGAGATTGGACCTAGTGGAGGAATTCTTTCTCCTCTGTAAGACCAAGTTATTCCTTTCTATGACAAGACACATGTGTATGTTCAACTAAAACAATAAAGCCATTAAAAACACAAAATTCTTGCAGAAATATGTGATATAGTAAGCTGAATTGGATTCTCAATGTTTTTGCCCCATAATATCAAATTCCAAATGGATTTCACATAACGATTACGTCGTTATTATTAATATTTTTTTAAGTTTAAAAGCAAGTTGCACTTAAAAATTAAATTAAACAAATTAAAAGTTATCAACTAATGAAATGTAATGATCAAATATTACTAGAATGGTGTTGTGCTGAACTTTGAACTTTGAAATTTCTTTTTGTGATGTTGCAGCGATCTAGAAAATAACATCTTGGTGGTGTCAGTTCCTGTAGATCCGGACAACTTCGTCACTTTCACACTCACTTATGAGGAGATGCTAAACAAACGACTCGGCGCCATTGAGCAAAAAATAGGCATCTTCCCTGGAGAGGTCTGAATCGTTTCTCTTCTTCCATCCATCTTTGTCTTATTGCCTTTGAATTACAACTCAGAATTGATAGATTGTGAACATGATTGTATGGAGGAAATGCAGTTATAGTTGAATCTCCGTATTAAAATGAACTCGTTACAAAACTATAGACTTCCATTAAAAATATTATCTCTTGTACTTCTCCAAAAAGAAATTATATTACAACTAAGATTTTTTTAAATGGTTGTGTAAAATGATTATGAATCCGATAGAAGATCTTCTTTTATGATGTCAAACCATGTAACCAGTAAAGTATGCGTTGACATCGTAGGTGGTCGACTCGATGACGCTCCATACAACCATCATCGAACCCCGAGGATTCAATCACAGCAAAGCCTTCATCCTGGATCAGTCCAACCCGACGATGCCAGTATCTCTTCGCGACTTCATCAGACGACCAGAAGAACCCAGGATGGAAGTGTCGTATGCACCAGGACCACGCGAACAGAGTGAATCCAGTCCCAATGGCTACATGGGAGACTACACGGTCCAGTATGACGTTAATCATCCAAATGATGGCGGTGATATACAGGTAATCATCAATTTGGAAAATGTAGTGAAATCACGACTGTAGACATGATTTTGAATATTATTGTGCCTTATTTTCATGATTTAATGGACATGAGGCAAGAAGGCATTTGGCTTGGAGGTAGAGTGTCTGCCTTTCAGACTTTAGATCCAGCCACCCACGCGTGCGTTGTGTGAAAGATTGTCCCCCCCAACCCATCTTGCCCATGCAGCCTAGATGACAGTGGAAAACACATCCCTAGGATAGGATGTTAAATTTAAAGATTATGATGAACCTCTGGGGTAGTAATACACCTGCATTTCCCGGCTATTTAGACCGGGTTATCAGTTATCAGACCAGAAGATCAGTTCGCCTCTAGATTTTTTGGCGCAGATGAGTCTGAATAATCAATGAAAATATATCAATATCTGAAGTGATAAAGTTTGCAACTTGTACAGATTTACAATTTCACATCAATGTAAATCGCATTTCAATTTCAGATATTCGACAACCACTTTGTCCAGTTCTTCTCGCCATCTGGCCTCCCTGTTCTTCGAAAGAAGGTCATCTTCATCATCGACGTCAGTGGTTCGATGGCAGGAGCCAAGCTGCGTCAGGTTAAGGACGCCCTCACCACGATCCTTAGTGACATGCCTGAGACAGACAAGTTCAACATCATTCCGTTCTCGGATGACGTCAATTTCTTAGACCGAAACAAGATGCTCTTCTCAACCAAATCAAATGTCAGAAGAGCAAAGCGCTTTGTAAGATCGCTGCAAGAAAGAGACAGTAAGTTTGAAAGTGAATTACACTTTCGGATGGCCTGCTGGTAATGTCATGTTTTTTATGAGAGTTTCTCGTCAGAACCTGCAATTCATGCAGCTACATGAAGATTTGAAATTTTGGCAGTTTTCGATGACTCAGTGACTCGATGGTGTAGATATTTGTCATAGATTTCGAGATGGAGACATTAAGCAAAATTGAGTGTCGTGGGATAACGTTCAGCCACGATTGAGGTAAATATTTTTAAAAATTAAACTACATAGAATTAATTAATTCAATCATACTAATAAATAAACGTAAAGAGCAAAGATTGAAACTTCTGTTATCGTACAGTCAGTGATTGGCTAAAAAACTGATGTCTCAAAGCACCATTAATTCTTACTTTCGCTCATTCCTCGTGCTTCCCCATTGGAACTTACAGACACGAATCTACACAAGGCTATTATCGCAGGTGTCACGATGCTCCGTGCCGAGAGCGATCAGAATGTCCGACCGGACGAAAACACCGTGTCCATGCTCATCGTCCTTAGCGATGGAAACCCTAACCACGGCGAGATTGACAAGGAGATCATTGAGCGGAACGTGGAGGAGGCTATCCTTGGCGATTTCTCGCTCTTCAATCTCGGATTCGGCGAGGATCTCGACTTCCCATTCCTGGAACGTATGGCATATCAGGTTTGTAATCGCTGAATTCCAAGTTAAAAGAAACTTCTTTTTAATTTTTTTTTAATTAAATAGAATTGTTTAGTTTCTAATAGTTTATTCCTCCTTGTGTCTTAAATGCGCATTCACTTTTACATAGAGAACGGTGTTCACATTCTTATCCCCTTGAAGAGAAGATAACTGCGTATTCAATAGAAGGTATGCTTCTAATCAATGTTTGTGCCCCTTCCTTACTCCTTGAAGAAGAATTATGCGTTCAACTTTAATATCGAATTTTCAAGCTCCATTAAAGTTCTACATTATTCGTTTCTTGTTTTTGCAGAATCACGGCGTAGCCAGGCAGATACCCGAACGCGCTGACGCCGGAAAACTACTGGAGAACTTCTACTTCGAGGTGGCCACACCCCTTCTGCGTGACGTTGAGTTCCTGTACTCGCGAGGAATACAATATAATTCTCTGAGTGATCGAGTATTCTCCAACTATTTCAATGGTTCTGAGCTGGTAATTGTAGGCAAGCTCTTACCCAACTACCGATATAGTACTCTGTCGTCCTACACGTATGCCAGAACATCGTCCAACGATATCACCTTCAGAAGTCGAGGAAATACGCGGGTAAATAGATTTAACAATTTATTTTGTAAAGCAGTTTGTAATCTTATTTTGTAAAGCAAATGTTGTTAATGTTGCTATCATCGTCCTTGTATTTCTGTTTCTTCTTTTCCCGACATGATATCAATTGCAAAAATTTGGGGAGATATTAGATTTATCCCTGAACTTATGACTACATATTGTATCAAAGTCACGAGTTCATTGTTAAATGTTTAAGAATAACCTCATTAATGATCTTGATCAGTATAATTATTCTAGTAATAGATCCTACAACAGACTAACGCATTATAAAAAACAACTGTAATATATAGTAACATGATTATTATAGACCCTATTATCAGTACATGGTTTGTAATTATCATTATATATTCCAGACTATACGATATTGCAGAATTAAACGTTAACAACTTTCCAAAATGAATTGAAACGTATATGAGTGGATTGTGAAAATGGTCAGTTCATTATTTTGTTTTCCTTTCCAGAGACTGTAACAGCTTGCAGGGGTGGATGTAGGATTTTATAAAAAGGGGGCCACAAAACGGAAAACTGCACGATTTAAGGGGCATTGTTTGTTGTTCACTTGAGGTATATGCCAATAGGTTTTCAAAAGGTTTCATTCGTTTCAACAACAAAAATCCGCCACTGGTATCATGAAATATTGTTATCAATATTATATTTTGTAGGTGCCTGACAGGGCACTGCTCGATGAAGATGTTCCAGAAGGCATCATAGAGAAGATCTGGGCAAATTACATCATCCAATCTCTTCGACAAAGAATGAAACTCGAAGAAATAAGGCCTGAATTCACCACGACCGATGAAGGTGAAGTAAGAGACATGTCCATTCAATACAGGTAAGAAATTCCATAGACTGCATGCGGAAGAGAAGAACATGATATTCTCTTTATTTCTACATTACATAGTTTCTGTGGTAGACTTGTTTCCACCAGTTAGTGTCGAATCCAGCATGGGAGTCTGTGTTATTTATATATACCATCGATCGCATCTAATAGATCGTATCTGATTCTCCCACATTAAATTTTGTTTGTAACCTCTCTGAAATCACTTAAGGATTTTTTTTTCCCACACATAATAGATTCGGTCGTATTTTAATTGTTATGTAGTTTCTTTACACCGTTGTTAATCTGAATGAAAGGGGAAAAAACAGAAATTTGTCGTCTTCATCACTACCACCACCACTGTCATTGTGCATTTCATCATGATAGTTATCATTATCGTCATCATTATCTCCAATATTATGACCATCGTGGTCATAACCATTATTCTCATAATTGTTATCTTCCCCATCGTCATCTTCGTCATGATTTTTAATCACACTCCATTATTCTTAGTTGTATTATTAATATCAAAATCGTTATCGTCATCAATATTACCTACTGTACCGTCACCGTCATCCTCATAATCATCAAGAAAGGGAAGTTAAAGTAAATTTCTAGGATATTGCTCGAGGTGACATAAAAGGGCCAAATATATATTAGTGTGGTCTTTTCCTTTTCAGCTTCTTTAATCCCTTCACGGCGTTATTAGTAAGAGGACAAGTGGGTTCTACCAACGAAGCCTATCCATTCGCAATGAGGATCATCACTTCACCCCTACCCCGACCAGTCCGGGAGACCTTCAATCAGGAGTTCATAGTCGAGACACCGTCGACCACATCGACCCCAGAAACAGAAGGCAAGTACTGGATTAGAACCAGAACCAAGTTTTCCTCACAATAGGATGCTTTCAACATGACATAGTTAGAGGCGTTGAGAGACCATTTTAAAATAGCCCCACATTTTCCAACAAATAATTTTTGTTCTCAAAATTTTTGACAGGGCAACAAAAGTGGAAGATCAATTTTTTTGCAGTTTGCCGACAATTTAAAAAAAAACCCAACTAATGTGGCGACAGAAAAAAAAGCCAAAAGAGGGTGTGTGAATCATGTTCCGATTAATTGATTCTAATTAAGAGAGTCAAATGTACTGTTTATAACATTATACACTGTTGCAACGCATTGTTCACGTCATTCATAAAGCATAAGGGTTCATTATCCAGATTATCCCTTTTTTCCTTTTTCATTAAGGTCCCTTGTTGAATACCGTCCACATACCAGAGCTAGCACTTCAGGTATGCCTAGAGGAAGACCCGTGGAGAAATGATGAACTTACTCTCTTGGAAGACCCTGTCAATGGTAATATTTATTTCTCTATTATTTCTCTGTAAAATGTAATTCAAAATATTTAAGTTACTGTCTGTTTCATATCAATGTTTACGAATCATCAGTATGTCGAAACTAAGCTTTTAACCTGGTGTATAACAGCATGTCGATTTTTTTTCCTCGACCTATACTGCATGACTTTGACCTACCGTGTAACTTATAATTGTTCAACCTACTGTGTATTTTAATGTATGCACTATAGCTTAAAATGATATAAGTGGTGTTGGATGACGTTTTGTGACTAGGTATCTTCGTTATCGGGAGAATAGGCGGCGATGAGGTCAATTTTAACGACATCGTCAACGACCGGACGTTCATCGAGGACATCGTAGTAACTTTGGGCCCTCGATCGAACGCCCAACATGAACTCCGCTTTACTTCCCGAGGAGTGAATGTAGATACCAACACACCGATCAGGTGGTCGGGAGATCTGGAGTCTTCACTTGATTTCGGCATCCATCGGGTTGAGGTGCACGGGAAGTTAGCCACAGTGACCCTGAGTACTGGTACGTCTTTCGAGATCACTGGAAACAGACTGGACGCCAATGTAGAAGGGAATCGACCTATGGGGCTATCGTTTGACCTGTTGAACCCCATTGGACTGTCTTCGGAAGTCAGTGGCGTCATAGGTAATAAATTCAGTGTCTTCTGATTGTTTTAGGCCCACACAGTGGCGTATCCAGCATAGGATGGAGCTGGAGCAGTACCCTTTCCGTTTGAAAGCTATTCATAAAATAATTAATACTACACGTAGTAAACTTGTCTACGTCACGCGGGGCTGCCCATTACCCCTACCCCTCTAGAAAGATACACACCGGTTTTTATTTTGTTTTTCCTTGTAGGTCACTCAGAATTCTACCCGGAATCATTTGGGCAGTATGATAGCAATTTCTTAGCCCTGCTCTCAAAAAATGCATCTTTTCTTGTTCAAACTAAATGATAACTGACACTACACTGTAAAAATTAACTGAAGATTAACAGGTTTTTTGACTTGTAACTGTAGATTAACAAGTTTTCTGTTAATACGGTATTTTTCTTGTGAAATGGCAGGAAAATTAGCAATTTTCCTGCCATTTCACAAGAAAAATACCGTATTAACAGAAAAACGGCCAAAACTTGTAATTTTACAAGTCAAAAAAACCTGTTACAGTTATTTTTTACAGTGTAGATTGTAACATGCAGTTTTTGACTGGATATTAGCCTCCTTTATTGACGAAATATTTTCAATATTTTCAATATTTTTCCAAATGTCTTATCATTAAATTTGTATCTATCATGTCTATTTAAGGTCAATACCAGCATGCCCGGGTAATCATTGAAGATCCCACGACCATCCAACAGCAGGGGACGTCTACCTCATGTAATGGTTCTGACGTTATGAGTCAGGCGGTCAGAGTCAAGCTGGTTTGGCGCCAGAACTGGTCCCAAGAATCCGACGAAATTTGTGGACCCTGAAAATTTACTTACTTACTTTCTATCAAAGAAATAATTTATAATTTGGAATATCATAACCTGTACAAAGTATTGAATACATGTGTTTGTGTTACCTTTGGAATAAATTCGACGCTGATCGGGTTGTGAGGTTGCAGACAACAGGCTAATAAGTGCCAGGAATAACACTAAATTTGGTTCAGTTTCTTGAGATATATCAAGAAGGAATATTTCCGTTTTTCTATTTGATTTTACCAGTTTTGATTTGTACACATGATTAGCTGTCAGATGCATGAAAATGAAATAATTTTAGGTTGAGTCTTTATAGTCTCGATAATATTATGTTTCATTATCTACAACAACCTAAATACCATAATATTTTTAGTACTGAGGGCGTGGCGAATAAGAAAATTCATGAATGGAGAAGGTAAACTGGAGAGGATGTTTCTTTGCATTTCAGCTCAAACAGTTCTTAAAAGATTGTAGCCACCTGTGTTTACTGAGCTTTCTCAGTGTGTGGCTGTATTTGGACTTTGGAATTCGATTAAAATGTGTTTTTGGATATGATGGTAGAATATTGTTCTACATTTAACATCTAAGTATATATTTGTGTCAATTCATTTGTTATGCATAACAACTAATTGTCAATCAAATATATGGATGCAGAAATATTTTAATGTAAATAGTATCAGTCATTGTCCTCGTTATTAAAAATAATTTTCTTCTCTCTTTTATTCCATATCAATCTCCGTCTTTCTTATGTCATGTATTACCCCCCCCCCCCCCCCCGCCTTTCTCTCTCTCTCTCTATTTCTTTCTCACCCTTTTCCTCCCCCTTTCCTCTCAACCTCCCTTCCTCTCTTTTGCTTTCTCTCTTTTTCTCGTTCTATCATTCTCTATTTCTTCTGTGTTGTCTTTCTCTCTCTCCATCTTTTTTTCTATATCTTTCTCTTTCTCTTCAACAACTCAAAATCATATATGAATTACCAAGAAATTTACATTGAAACTCTGTTCATTTACAGACATTATATTTTTCACAAGTAAAATCAATAAAGAAATAAAGAATAATTGGTAATGATAAGTACTTTGCAGCAAAGTAAACAATACTTCAATATTAACTGTCCTATAGGCAATAGAGTTACATTACATGTACATATGTCTGTATTACATGTTTAGTTTTTATAATTATTCATGTTTACCTCATCAATATTATCAGCGTATATATCTAAAAATTCTAGCCTACAATAAATAATGCGCTTCGTGTATGACATCAAAATGCACCTCGATAAAAGAGTGAATTCGTCATAAAAGTCATGCTGCCTGTCATAATATTGTTAAGTGTAAATACACAAACTTAAAAACAATCTCGGTTGTAACTATTCACATTGATAATAACATCAGAAACTTATATTCTGATTTGATATCGTTAGTCGAATATAGGATGTTAAAATCCTCGACAATTCCATGCATAGCACAAGAAATGACGATTACAGAGAAAAAGAAAAACAATTTGCAAATAAAAGCATATTTTCGCTTTCGTCGGCCAGGTGAAAATGTCGATAAGTTGTAATATCAAGCTCCTGTGTGTTGGTTCTGTTATCCTAAGGCTCCGCCATGGTCATTCTCACTGTTTTGGAAAACACACAATGAGGGAAATTGAAAAAAAAAAAAAAATCTTGTTACTTCTCTTTAAGGTGATCTTTCTCAAGTATTTGAAAATGAATCTTTTCAAAGCAAGTACTTATATGACACTTCGATTTGGAAGTGAAGTCATCGTGCACTTTATAAGCTGCGTCACAATTTCGTTATCAATAATTATTATGTGAAAATATTTAGCGTGTATATTGTTTTTCTGAAAAGAAATATAATTCTATTTTCCAATACAGTATTGTTCTAAAACAGGAATAACATTTCGAAATGGTGTTATGTCTCCAAAGGAACAAAACTGAAGATAAGATCCTTGAGAAGAATATAGAGAGAGTCATACACTACACATTGAAGCAGTCTATACTGACCTGTACCGCCTTGACCAACAACCGGAGCAGCTTTGAGTTCACCACATGCGGCACCGTCACCTCCATCTGCGCCACAGTCACCAGCACCATCACCATCTTCATCATCGTCATCTCCACCATCACCATCGCCTCCATCACCGCCATCACCCCCATCACCATCACCGTCACCTCCATCGCCACCGTCACCACCATCACCATCCCCACCATCACCATCACCATCACCACCATCACCACCATCACCATCGCAATCGCCGCCATCACCATCGCAATCACCACCATCACATCCACAATCTCCTTCCTCACTGCTGCTGGAGTCATCGTCGCTGTCTGATCCGGAATCATCGCATCCATCCGAGTCACTACCGCAACTATCACTATCACTGTCACTGTCACTATCACTGTCACTACTACTGTCACTGTCACAATCACCATCACTATTACTACCACAGTCTCCGCTGTCGCTACCGCTACTACTATCACTCCCACTACCACTGCTGCTATCATCATCCCCACAACCCCCTCCTCCACATCCCACCCCTGTTGCTGCATAATCATAACCAAAATCCCAACCCCAATCCCATCCCCCGTCATCATCATCCCCATCATCACCACCATCACCATCGCCACCATCACCATCACCACCATCACCACCATCACCATCACCACCATCACCACCATCACCATCGCCACCATCGCCTCCATCACCATCACCACCATCACCGCCGTCACCACCACCATCACGGTCACCAGCACATGCACCTATACGTTTGATGTCGACGGCGGAATCGCAGAAATCGGCGTATGTCTTGCCATCAGTGCCACAAACCGGTCCGCTTAGCCCTCTTGGACAACCAGCTGTAGCATTATAATGGAAGAAGAGGATCAAATATGAGTATAATTATTATGCAGGGGCAAAGCTACACGGTGGTTTGGGGCCCGTATACCCTCCCCCACGCCCCCATGGAATCGCATTAAAGGAAAATAACAAAATGAAACGAAGAGAAAGTAAGAGGTGGGAAGGTAACAACAAAATAAAATGATACGACCCCTACCACACCCTCCTCCCTTCTCGGTGGTCTTGCTCTCTGGCAGTTTATCTGACTTGTAAGTCCATTTGCCCCCCCCCCCCCCCAAAAAAAAAAAAAAAAAAAAAAAAAAACCTGTACCCCTCATGCTACGCCACATATTATATGCTTAATCTGTGGGAACAAACAACCGATTGCCACCCATACTATCGACATTCCTTTTTTTTTTATAAGAAGACTTGGAAGAAATGGCTTAAGGATATGAAATACTGAAATAAGACAGGAGGCAACAGCGAAATATCAGTTAAAGACAAGAAGTATTTAAAGCGTGATAAATGAGGTATATTTATGAAGAGATACTCTGAATACTCACCGGGAGCAGAACTGATGCATACTGCTAGTGCAAGAAGTGCGGCTAATGGTAGCCATAGATTATTCATCGTGATCTGCAAATAAATAGATTACATGATTAATTTCATTTATGAGAACTTTTGAGAAGTTCAGGCTTTCTTGCAAAGCAGGTGATTATGCCCTCCAGTTCAATTGATGTATACATTAATCTTTAAAACATAATATAATTGAAAACAACGAAGCTACATTATACAGAGTAAGATGTCAATCAAGTACTGGCGTTACTACTGGTCAGTGATGTATATACCTAGATATATATTAGATGTTGGCTATAAAATTCATTGCCGAATATGTGGTTAAAGGATTTTATTTCTCACAAAGTACTGCGTATGATACAATACGAATTACACAAAAAAGTTCTCTTTAATAGAACAATATACATGAAACAGGAGACAGAAGTGTGTCACTTATTGTACAAAAAATATGTACACCTATCGTAAATAACGAAATAAAGATGGAATAATGTAGCACTCAATAGACCTGTTTATGGATGTTTTTTTCCTGGAGACCTCGTAACAAGGTAGTCCATTAACCTGTTATTAATGAATGAACTACAATACTTGGAATCCAGTTTGCATACATTACTTGTTGCTATGTCTGACAAGCCTCTGACAAGCTTTCAGGTTGTCAATAACAACCTTTGTTTTAAAAGTATGCATAAAATTTGAATATATTTATGAACAGGTCTATTTTGAATATTCACCAACACTATATGCTTTGGTTATTGTAGCTCTGTTTATATCTATCAGTGCAAAAAGCTAGACTGAGAAAATGGAATCACATGCGTTCAAAAAAAAAGTATAAGGAGTCTAACACCAGAGATATTTTGAATTATTCGAAATTTTGATAATGAAATCTTGCGATAGCTTTACCCAGTGACGTAAATGTTGGAGGCAGCCCCCCCCCCCCCCCACTCCTCCCTGAATCGAATTTGTAAAAATGAAAATACATATAAAAACCTTTTAAAACAGCCCCCCAAGAGTATTATGGTGGAGATTGCCCGAATGTTGGTAATTTTCTAATTTTAGGAGGGCTGTGCAGCCAGCCCCCACCCCATGACTGGAAACTATAAGCTGCTGCACTGGGTTCGGCTTAAAATGCTACGAAATTAGACATGTTAGAAGAGTGAACAACTTACATCGAGAAAGCTAAAAAATGATGTAGTTACCGCAGATCCTTCTTTAATTTCTGGAACAGTGTCTTGATTTTAGACTCTCCATTCACTCATCTAGAACACCTCCTTTTCCTTGAGCGATGATTTGACTGTGATTTTGTTCTGCTTCATTCAAGTATTTATACAAATTTGATTAGGTATTATTGTCGTGGAAATTTAAGTGCCACACCCCTGGATACGTTAGAAAAGTTAAAGAATTACCCTCCAGAGTATTTTTCATTATAATTATTTTTTATCTATTCTGATACAGTTACGCGTGGTTTTTAGGCAGATCTAAAAAGGTATCAGCAAAAACATTGTAACAATCTGAGAAATATCCAAAGGATTTTTCCTAATTATGAATATGTTTATCTATCCTTACACTGTTACCCATTTTTATTTGGAAGATCTTACACAGCGTATTAGCAAACAAAGAACTAGTAGATTAAGGTCCGAGGAAAGAAGTAAAATATAATTAGAACGATAAAGAAATCCTCTAGACACACTAAACTAACTACAATAATTGCTTGACCATTGCTGAAGGCTCCACATCTAGCGCATTAATTATTTCCCGATTAACTTAAGTCCGTTTAATAAGTGATAACACTTATACCGTTAAGCTGCATATTTTTTGATGACACGAGTCAGATTACTCGGTAATCCACATTCAAGCTAGGGCGGTAAGTTCATGTAATCCGGAATTTTCCTGTGGATTTAAGGTTCGCGTGAGAAAGATCATCGTAAATTGATGTAGTCGATCTAACATGACGCTCATTCGGTACGGAATACTTTTAATTTACGTCCCTGTCGAGTTATGCTCTAGGTAAGTGTTAAAAATATCATATTTTTATACTAACACACAGGTGCCCACATACAAAAATGCAAAAAAATTTCTACGGGCAAAAAATAATGTTTTCTGTATGGGTTGAAGTTCGTTCAAATACTATTTTTTGCCAAATTTTGTAAAGAGAATAATTATACAAAACCAAGTACAAATTTATGGCAAAACACATTCAGCTGCAATTGCGTTTCCTGAAATCGGGTAGCACAATTAACATTTTGAAAATGTATATACATAATGCACTGGTGTATGTGGGTAACTTACAAATAACTCTACAAATAGAACTTTTATAAAAATAGAGGAAAACCCAGCAAGCTAGCGCCCCTTTTGAATAATTATTCAGTTTATTCATGTCATCCTATCTGTGGTCTCGTATAACATGTCTGATCTTGAATGTACGATATAGATCCATTGACGTAGATGTATAAGAAGCAATTAATGTATTTTTTTAAAGGAATGTGATTATCGATGCATGTTACAGAACTTACAGGAGGAATTCCTTTTTTATTTATATTTCGACGTCTGTGGCAAACACAAATATATGGATGATGATGACGATGAAAGAAATGTAAAATAATAATTATAATAATAATAACAATAACAATACTACTACTATTCAGGGGCGGATCCAGGATTTAGTATAAGGGGGGGGGCACACAAATGAAGGTTTGTGAACGTTTGGAAAAGGTAGACCCGTATTTTATTGGTCTTGCCAGCTTCTCGAAAATTTGCAGTGGGGGGGGGGGGGGGGGGGGGGGGGGAGGGGGGGGGGGGGGGGGGCGATAATTTTTTTTTTCGCCAGACATCCAAAATTCGCTCAGTGGGTGGGGGGGGGGGGTATGGGGGTACAGTTTCCCTCCATAATTCTATGACAAGCAAAAAAAAAAGTTTTCATTCTAAAAGGGGGGCACAATCGACAAAAGGGCGGATCGTCTATGGTCAAAATGCATACTTTCCTTCCAAAGGGGGGGGGGCGGCACGGGCCGGAAGTCCCCCTGGATCCGCCAATGCTACTATTATACTACTACTATTAATAACGATAATAATGATAATAATAATGATCATGAAAAACATCATGATTATGATAATAAATAATACTTGATAGGGTACTTAAGGTGCCACATCTAATAATAATTTCATAAAGTAAACACCTATCTTACACACGTGAATACTTTGTTCACTCAAATTGATTTGTTTACAATTGAATCGATCTTCAGAATGAAAACAATATAATAAGAAAAATATTATCGGACGGAGCAACCCAGTATTTATGAAATCAAAGAACGTGGTGTAATCTTAAACGCAGGAGTCAACTCGAACAGCTGTCGAGCGTTGAAAGGGTGCATGCTTTAATATCTCGAGTCAGTGCATGAGTCATAATAATGATGTTCATGCTTTAAAAAGATAGAAAAATAATTTGATTGCCTGTTGGAAGTGGTTAGTATAATTAGAGAGGGAATATGATCGAAAATGAAATTTATCATTCTCGAGCTCTTGATGATTAAAATTAAGAAAAAGAACATTTTTTTTTTATAAAGTTCTTGAATTGCACCATACAAAGCATACAGACATGATCTGCCTAAATGTATGTATTCTATAATAGCCTACATGTAGCTGGAAACCTAATTGAAAATATTTTCTTTGAGATAATATAATTCTTTTTTTGAAGGGGGGGGGGGGCTTTTTTCCAATTTCAGTTCTATATTATTAACTCTAAATCGGGGTAGACATAGCAGCAGTAGCAGAAGCAATATAGTAGTTAAAGAAGTATGATTTACAGGGGCGTATCCAGGATTTCCCAATAGGGGGCGCCAGGGATTATTGATCGCCGTCCTGGGGGAGGGGTCTAAGGGGAGGGGGTGCCCCCTCCCCTTTGGAAAATTTTTGCTTCTGAAGAAGGGCTGAGATGCAAAATAATAATAAGTAATTTCTTATATAGCGCTATATCTAGTTACAAACTACTCAGAGCGCTTGCTGCTCTCCCCAAAATGGTACTAAAAACAAACCTAAATTAAGAGATATTTATGTAACTCATACACAGCACATATGTGACCAATTTTGAATCCTATTTAATGAACAACTTTTTTTTTTTTACGACGGCCAATAGGGGGGGGGGGCGCCTGTTGCGCCACCCCCTGGATACGCCACTGTGATTTTAATGTTTGTAAGGGCTCAACGACATGATAATGAAATAAAAATATGCAATGATGACCGACAAAGGAATGCTGCCGTGTAATGTAAACAAGTTTGAATAGATTCAAAGTTACAGGATTCATTTCATTTAATTGTCAAAAGCGGATTACTCCTTTTCGGCTTGAAAAGAAGCTTACCAACAGTTGTACGGTATCCCTCCCCGGAAAAGTAATCTCCCTTTCCCATGGGCGTCAATCCTCACAGGAATTCTATTCAAGTGGGGGGGGGGGGGGACACCCTATTGTTGCATCCAGGTGTGTCCCCCCCCCCCCCCCCCCACTTGAATAGAATTCCTGTGAGGATTGACGCCCATGCCCTTTCCACTTCTAATTCGCAATAAGCGCAGTGGTCCTCATCACGAGGGGTTAATCATGGAGCTACAAAGGTTCATGGGTTAATCCGTCCATAACAATTTGTACATTCCAACGTATAGCATGCGCGAGATTAGGAACATAAGGCCTTGTGTTTTGTATACACTCAAAATCGAAAAAGATGTATTTTTTTACCCGTGTGTAAACGTCCTCCTTAGGTTCTGAACCTTGTTTTGGATTTTTTCTTTTTGTTAAATATTTCCCTGAGGCATATTGCTTTTCCTTTCTCCGAGGCGAGGGTTCGTAATAAGGACTTCATTTGGTAACTTTCATTATAGCAATCGTGGGTATATACGCCCGTCTATGTAGTCTCTACAATTCGGCACACAGGGAGGAGTTTCGAACCCAAATACACTCGAACAGGAATATATTGATAGAACTGCTGCTGACTTATGTGAAACCACTTTCATCTGCCTAACCACCCACATTCCAAGATAAAATACAATACTCTTCTGTAATGTATACAAATGTATGCACGTATATTCTCTGAGCAGCTAGTGACGAGCTATAAGCCAGTTCGGGGTTAGCGCATGGTACAAATGACCCCAAATATCCACAGATATTTTAGACATGGAGGGTCCCTTTATGTGCACTTCAGAAAAATAACTCTGGGAGTGATAGAGGTGCCTCATGAATAGCTTTTGTTTCCCCCTTTAAAAAGAATACTTCCACCTGGATATCATGGAATGCACCATTAGTGCATAATTGAATAATGATTACATGACATTCATGAGCACATATCGAATATTAGTGTCAGTGGGTTTTAGAATTTGGTACAGATGACCTTTATCTGCTCATGCTCAGATTGCATCTCCGAAGTGGCTTATTCCATGAACATGCTTTTTATAAATGAGCCTCAATGCTTGGAATCCAGTTTGCATACATTATTTGTTGCTATGCCCGGCAAGCTTTCAGGTTGTCAAGAACAACCTTTGTCTGAAAGGTATGCATACATTACCGAAGCGGTCTATTGTAGGCTACCGTCTACATCGTGAAAAATATATAGAAGCTGGACGGTCTTAAGATGACTCATTCGGCAGGCTTATTACTTTATATTGTTTTGTACCTTTTGTACAGCTCTTTAACTTCTAGCCAATGTACTAAAGGATGTTGCAACTGTTTACATGACAACTTAGTATATGCACCTATCTCACCGTCGTATTATACAATGTTACATCACACCATGATAATGTACGTATGTGACTTATTCAATAGACCGCTTCGGTAATGTATGCAAATTTTATACATAACTTTCAAACAAAGGTTGTTCTTGACAACCTGAAAGCTTGCCGGACATAGCAAGAAATAATGTATGCAAACTGGATTCCAAGCATTGAGGCTCATTTATAAAAAGCAGGTTAATGGAATAGCTCGTCACTAGGTGCTCAGCGAATATGTGCATAAATTTGTATACATAACAGAAGCGGTCTATTACGAAGAGAATTATCTGCCAATGTATAGACATACCTTAGAAAACTTCAAGCAAAAACTTCACCCGGCCTGCTATCAAACTAAAGTAGACTCAATTAGTTACAGGTTTTCTTGATATTTACTTGAAATGTGATGGACATTTGCTTTCATTTCGTTATTGCCATTGTAAGATGAATTTCGCCTTTCTTATCTGATTGCAAATTGCTCCAGTGGAAATAATAAAGTGAACGAATAAGAAATTGTGCATCATCTTATCATAATGGTTTTTCCAGATATTCATATGATTATCTTTTATTGCATGGTAGTTGGTAAATACTGTATATTCTTTCATCATCGCATATGACAAAAGTTCATTTGTAAGAAATGGATGATTTCAAGCTAGTGAAACATACATTTATTTTATAAATCACTATTGTGGTGTGGTTATTTTGAATCGTGCTGTGCCATGTACTTTAACGAACTCTGTCCATAGGATTCCCATCCTATTACAGATCCAAGAGTTCTCAAACAATACAATCGCATTCAAGTTTTATGATTTATGAAAAAAATAAAGCTATATGCATAATTGTCATGTCATGAAACTTACAAAGGATTTGCGTCAGATGGCAAGATAACTAATTTCACAAACTACAATGAAATGTTCATATAATAAGCAAGAGAGGCTGTACCTTCTTAGATTCCACATGAATATTTGCTATATATGTGATGTCATACCAATGTGATTTGTTGATAACAAATCTTCTCACAATATACAGTGTCATTATGCTTTGTATAATTTCTTCATATATAAACGTTTGGGTTCTACTATAATTTCCAGGTTGTAAAGTATATGAATTAAAAATTATGTGAAAGATGTATGTTCATTTATTTATTCATGTAAGCCTTGGTGATAGAAAGAAATGTAAGCACTGTAAAATATTGCTTGTAAAAGAAATTAATGCAATTATTCTATCACTTGAATACACTCAGTATAGAGTACCGAAGTGTGACGTCATAGCGGCCAAGTTGTCAAGGTAGCTGGTTCTAAACAATTTTGTGCTAAACAATGGCGAGGTGATCACACCAGCGCCGAACACAGAGCTTGCCCTGCTGCAGCCCGTTGCTTCAATGACCAGTATCCTGGACGACGAGAGAATATGACGTCAGCACTTCGGTACTCTATATTGTTTGTGGCACTATAACATGCTTTACCAAAACATTATGGTGAAAATTCAATATTAAATGAAATTTACAATAAAAAGACATTAATACTTTGTGCCTGTTCGTTCTTTAGTATGTGTTGTTATATTTTTCATAAGCAAAAAGAAACACGAATGGAATATAAATCCTGTTTAAATATCTATATTTACAATTTATTTCAATATACAATCTCTTTGAAATTAATTATAATTTATATTCATATAATGAAAAAAGATTGATCACTTCAAATTGATTAGAACTGACAATAATTCAAGGTGAAAGAAGTGAGTACATTTGAATACACAAATATGCATTTTTTTTTCTACAAATTTATCACTTATTTAGAAAATAAGTCTAACACACAAAAGAAATCAAATATTTCTATTCCTTTTTTCATTGTTTTATAGACATTTCTAGTGGAAAATATATACTACAAATAATATTTAAAACCACATGAATACACATTCCCTCTAATCATGGTTTACACTATAAAATGCATTTAATAATTTATATTTACATCTTCAATGAAAATGAGAGCTTGTATATAACCACAATTTAAGGAAGTTAAATTCTCACCAAACTGAAAAATAATGTGAAGAGAAAATGTAGAAATACTTTCCTCACCATCTAGTTTTTATACTGTCAGTAACTTTTATTTTTTTTAATATCATCAGTTAGTTTCACAGTAAGGATGATTGTAGGATTTTTTTTAAATATCATCAGTTAGTTTCACAGTAAGGATGATTGTGGGATGTGTATACACACCAAAATTACCTGATAAACTGTTGAAGTAAAATCCTTTAAGCATTTGAAAAACAAAGTAACTCAGTTGAAAGGGTTATTGGAATTCACATACATGTACTATCATTTTAAATGCAAATTTGATGTAAAACTGATAGAAATGATAAAATCACATTATCATATCTGCCAACTTTCCACAGCAAAAGGTAGGAATATTTCAAGGCAAAATGGGGAATACAATATATTTTGTATGCTTTACAGAAATAGGTTTTCAGAAAGAGAAAGTAATTTAGAATTGAAAACATTAGTGTGCAGGTCAAAAAATAGGAACTATTCCTCCTAAATATGAATGGTTGGCAGATATGCATTAATTATTGTGATTATTTAGGGAGTGTTGATTCATTCAAATACATCTACAGAATAAAATCTGGAGAAACTAAATATACGATATGGATTATTGGGGTATCTGCTCATAAAACCGTAATCCAAAAAAATACCACATCAGTGATCACAACCTTTCATAAATATAACACTACTGTTATTCTGATTGAGCGAGATATGTTCTTGCATTTTCAAGAAATAAATGTTAGGCTGTGCCACTATGGTGTTGTTGTTGGGAAATCTGTGATGTTATAATAGATTTAGCTGTCCAATTGTACTTCATTGGTCTTTAACTTGACAATGATTTCATACACATGTATTCAACAGCAAAAGAAGGAATAAAAAAACCTAGTGAAAATCATCATTAATCAATAACCATGATATTTAAACCATGAACAAAGTTTTCATTTCTTCTTAAAATCATGTATGATTACCATATCTTTTCAGCGACACAGTATCCTCACAGTGAACAAAATGTAGCTACAAGCATCTAACAAACAAATGATAATCAATGTTGGTGGTCACAAGCAAAAGCAATAGCAACAAAGCCCTGTAAATCATGAAAAACTTATCCCCCAAATCCAGACATTTAAATTCACACAATCAGTCTAAAAATATGTATACTAGGCTCATGCTCAAAATTTTCAAAATTTTTCAATCCCCTTCCATTTTCAACTCAAATTTTGATCAATGCTAAAAAAAAAAATCAGCGTGAAATCAAGATCTTTAAGAAAATTGAAGTGCTTATTCTGAACCACCTCAGGTCTTGAATGTCTTTGAGAGTTGTAAGCCCTTATACCCAACCTTAACCAGAGTCTCCTTCAAAGTCAAAGCTCATATGATATACCTAACCTTGTCCCTAATGTCCTTGATAGTCTAAGCTCTTACACCAAACCTAGTCTTGGGCTGAAATCTAAGCCCTTATACTAGACCTAGCCTTGTCCAGAATGTCCTTGCGCATCCTTGGGTAGTCCGAATGAACAGCCAGCACCTTATGACAGATGTCAATGGCATCCACAAAACGCTTGGCCTTCATGTAGTTGAATGCAAGCTTGTAACCTGACAAAAATACAATAAAAGAAAACAGAATATCGAAGTATTATAATAATCTCTGACGGTGGACATTGAAAGGGATGCAGCTATGATTAGTTAATTCAATTCATAAAGTACTTTTTTGAAAATGCAGATAATTGGCTTAATTTGCCTTTGTTATAACAGGATTTGCCTGTCATATTAAGTTTTAATAGTAGCCTGAACTTCATAAAATGTTTCTGACCCATAAAACACACACACACAGAGAATGTTTACAGTACAGAAGCAGATCAAACAACATTTACACCTACCTATATTTGGGTTATTCTGGTTTCCAAACTTCCACGCTTTCTCGTAGCTGTTTGCTGCATCCTGGTATGACTGTTCCTTTTCCATGATGAACCCCAGGTACTCATAAGCCTTGCAGCAAGACTAGATTGCATAAAAATATGTGGAGCAATATAACAGTTTTGAAGGCATATACAGACATGCCAACTAGTACGGATTCCTCACCCAGTTTCGCTCCTATTACACTTGATAAGGGGGTACCAACATCTATGGATGTCTGGAATTAATTTGGAACACAACATTACCATAATGCATCGCACCTGTCTACTCGAACAACCTTTTGTTATCCACTGGCATTAACTATTTATGGCTATGGGTTACAAGAACTGTTCTAAATTTTTGCCTGTGATACACAATGCCATACCCCCTTATCAACCGTAAAAGGTGAGGAATACGATTTTAGGTTGGCAGCACTGCATATATGTCACAAAGAACAAATCTAAACTACATAAAAACACTTTGAAGATATACTTAGTACATCAACATGTGTCATTGGTTTTCAACAAATTGATGGGAAAAGCAATTAATTAATCACAGATTCAATCAACATCCTAAGATAGATTGTGTTTTCGTTTTGTTTTTGTGTGTTTGTTTTTATGACCTGCTCATCATATCCGTCTACTGAAACATAAATTGCTTCAAGGTTTTGGGCCTATGTATGTGTGAGTAGAAATAAATGAAAACACAATTCAAGTCCTTCTGAGAGGAACTGATGTGCTCTCTAAACCATTTAGACAAATGAATTTATCCAATTAGTATAATAAAATCTTTAAAGTAACCCTTTCAAGGTGGGGATGATCAACAAAGAAATATAAAGAGAAAGTTATCTTCAACCGAGGATTGGAAAGCATCAAAAAAGAAAGCAAAGATGATGACAACAAGGTGAGAAATGGTTTAAGAAGTTACCATGTTGTGTTTGAGGCATTTCTTGAGGAGTTCATTAGCCATGTCAAACTTGCCAGAGTTGATGTAGACATCACTTAGTAAGAGCCAGCTCTTCTCAAATTCCTCTGCATCCTGTTGAAACAAAAGACAAGGAATACACAGTTACTTGATTGAAACATAAATCTGTCAGTCTGTGTATCAATCAAGTCAAGCAATATCTTGCCAACATCTTATTTTTGTTTTTTTGTATTTTCTGATTCCAAGAATTACCAATGATATATTTCACTTGTAATTTATTCCTTTATTACCCACTTAAATATCAAGTTATAGCATGAATAAATCAAAACATCAGCTAAGAGAAATACCCCTTTTCCACTCTTATATGTTCTGTTGCCATATTTACAATTTATTGAAGGTTTAGAGCCATCCAGTCACAAATTGTTTTGTTTTGAAAGTTTGGATACTGAACCAGAATTTGGGGAACTGCATTAGTAATCCTTTTTTTTTCAGTGATCATTTTCAAAAAGCTCAATGTATACAACAATCAGAAACAATCTCTAAATTGGGCATTGACAATCACTTTGTTAACATCATTTTTAAAAATCGCCCCTTTTACTTCTTTTGTTCTATTATACACATCTCATTTTTACTACAGTAATGGAGGCTGACCAGGGCCCCATTTCATAAAACTTATTATCAATAACAACTGGCACATGTCTATGAAAAATTTGCTCTCAGCCAATCAGATGCAAGTATTTCAGTAGCTTATAACCGTTATTGTAACTTGTCATAGATATCAAGTTTTGTGAAACGGGGCCCTGATACACTTACCACAGGATTCCATTCCATCTTGGCGATACGCTTGAGTTGGTTTCTAGCTCGGGGTGTTTGTTTGAGCATCATGTAAGCAGTAGCTACACCTAGCAGAGCTGGAACATTCTCTCTCTACAGCAAATGACAGAAATCAACACCATAAATATGGATTACGAAAATGATATAGCCTGTCCGTAAAGTTTTGATTTTTTTTTTGTCTACACTTAAAGAAAGAACAATATTATAATGTATTTCCACATTTTTGTGACTCTTGCAATATCTAAACAAGGCCGTAAAGGGGAGGAGGAACTCACAAAAGAGTTGAAATTCTAAAATTTTAAAATTTATATACTGTTCTCCCTGAAGGCCCTGCAATTATATTAGTGTCGTGGCAGGGAATTGAACCCTGTATCTTGTAATCTGCAGTCCGGTGACGTATCCATTAGACCACAACACCTCTACATCATGTATGACTATTCAGTGAATATTCAGTAAACACATGAGAATCACATGAAACTTGGATCACTTGAACATACCTCAGAATTTGAGACTAATTCCATGAATGCAGAAAGAGCCTTCTCGATGTTAGCCTTAGACTTGGTTGCCATGAGAACATATATCTCCAGGATGAGATGAGCATCACTACCTTCCTTTGGTTTCAGTTCCTGTATTCAACGGAAGGATGAAATCCACAGTTTATAAACCATTCTCTTAAAGGGATCGACAAGTCGCAATCTATGGGCGATTTTTGCGTTGGTTGCTCCTTTCTCTGGATCAAAGTTCAGCACGACTTCAATTTATCGCACCCAGCTAATACAAGTCCGCGCATTGAGCCAAATTTGGGTAAAAAAGATCGCGCGTTGTTTATTCCAGTATCTGAATCTCATTGGTCGGTTGCGTATATATAGGATTCGAGCTAAGGATCGTGCTCGGAATTTGGCAATAACATTCCTTCGGTAGCGCACGATTGGATCCGATTGTATCCGAATTTCCCCGAGTCAGGCCAACTGGTCAGGCCCATGGATTGCGACTTGCCACTCCCTTTAAGCAAATGTACTGCATTTACATAACTGCCAACCTTTGAGGACCAAAAAGAGTAATATTTATTTGTGGGGGAGGGGGACATAATGTGCGCAAAGCGCACATGACGAGCACAAAGCGCGAAGTCCCTTCTGGCCAGGGTCCAGGCCCGCCTTAGGGCCCGGGAAGCTCTGGAGTTCTAGATGCTCCCAGATGCAATCACAACCTTATTTTGAAACCATTTACCATGTTTTCGAACCCTAATATTACCAAAATAATTCTTTTTTTTGGGTTAGATATGAAAATTATTGAAAAAGCTAGAATGGTAGGGAAAATTACTTTATCTCAATTCTATAACATTCCAGGAATTCCCTGATCGCATGTAGTCAACCACAGCTAAATTCAAACACCCCAAGATAAAGTTAAAGAGTAGAAAACAAACCACAAAAGCCTGGTCATTAAGAACGATTCACGATGTCCACGCAATATACCCACCACACTACCAATAATCTAGGCCGCTGGTGATGGGGAAGAATGTCTCCCATTCCTGCTGGAAAGTGAATTCCAGCAGGGATTTTTCAACAGAATATTTCAACACATTAGCGAACAAGTTAGACATTCTCTCTCACCTGAATCATGAAAAATAGCGATGATATTCCATTTGGACTCATTTGTGAAATTTATAATCAGTTCTCAGAGGACAAATGACGGTTATTAGGGGCTCGCGATAGCACAATCGTGCACTGCCATCATGCATAACATGGACTCACTGCACAGTATGTTATCTTGTCAATGTACACTGTTTGTTCTCACACCGTTGCTTCGTATACATTGTACATGTAAGCATAAACAGTGCACATAGACAAGATAAGGTAGTTGTAGGGTATCTACGTAGTATAAGTTCGCACAACCATACATTATTCAGAAAATCGTAATTTTGTGATACAAAATCGTAAGGAGTAATATACAATAAAAAATCGTAATAATTACGCCCAAATCGTAAGAGTTGGCAGGTCTGCATTTATTTTGGTCAATATTTTTTTTTTGGTCAATTACTTACAGAATGTTGCGGCAATATCCTACTCTCCATTGGTCTATATTTCAATTGTTTCAAAATCATCATATTGGTGCTTTCATATGACCATATCCTAACCATTAAAAGCGAATATTAACAGAAAGCAATATCAAAGTAATTGTAAAGAATAAACAGTACAGCATCCAAGTGCAATAATATTCCAACACAGCCAAATTTTCATAGACCTGACCTACTTACCTTGATAAATTTTTCTGCCGTCCTGACTGCTACTTGTTCAGAATCTGCCTTCTCTGCTGCCGATCTAAAAAAAAGAAATTTCAAACGTCAGAATTACGAGAAAAAATAAAATGAAATAAATTAACCTACATGAATATATTATTCAATTTATAAACCTACAAGAAACTATTATGAAAAGCAGGATATATGACCCAATGCATTTCATGCTCACAGAATGAGATTTGATATGTGTGTTTCTGAGATCACAAATCAGGCTAGAAATATCCTCCACTGAATTCTTACAATTTGGAAGGACGGATTTGACTGATTTACTGTATAGCAGTGGAATGTCCCATTTACAGGTAATAATGTGCTTGCTGAAGAATTCAGCCAAATTGTAATTGTTTCATGTACATAACAGCAATATGTAATGTGCAATATGTGCTTAGTGTTTATATTATACATGTATATACACTGAGGGTATTTTGTTAGTTAACAGAAACATTCATAATAAAATTGTTTTAATGATTTGAATAATTTTCCTGAAGCATACTCACGCTGCATCAAGGTCTACATTCTCAAAGGTCTCTCCTCCTACGGTCTCATTGTCAGGATTGATGCAGATCTCAATCATGTTAGAGATGGCTTTCTGACCCCAGTCACTGTCCTTCCTGGCCATGTTGAAGTGCTTCAGGGCTATGTTAGGATTACCAATGTGCCTGGAACAGTCAAAATAATAGACAAAGGGGGATTGGCAAAGAGTGTCAGTGGTATTAGTATGGAGGCCAGGATTTTTCCAGTGGTTGCCACAATGTATGCAGTGCAGACAAAGGCCAGGTCATAGAAAGAGTTGTTATTGGTCTGAAGCATTTGTTACTCAACTTTGGTTTTTATATCAATTGCAATTTCGAACATAAGAAATGGGTGACTGTAACTTTACAATTGGTGGGAGGACTTGTTATCGATTCCAATCCACTGAAACTCTTTATAAGACAAGCCCCAAAACTGTAATGGATATAGTTGCATCCCACCAAAATGAATGCCAAAGTTTTAGGCACTTATATCAGATATCAATCCCCTAAAGAAAGCCATGTTCTACACTAATCTTTCAGACAGGGGGGGGGGGGGGGGTCATTATGAGGACATAAAACAAGGGGACTTGCTATGCTGCATAACTATAAAAATTTGGGGGTCATCATGAAATTTACAAAGCCATTTGCCCATGAATTTCTGCTCCATGCCATGACTGATTTCTTACCACTCATAGAGTCCCTTGCAGTAGTTGAAGCCAGGGTCTAAAGGTGCTCTGGGTGAGGCTTTCTCTGCCTGGTCCAAGAAGTGAGATACTTCTTCCAGTTTGCCTGCTCTTCGCATCAGATCAACCAGTCTGGCTAAGGCATCATAGTGCTCTGTGGGGGTAGGGAGAGGATGAAAATCACATTTAAATCCCTATATAGAATTCTAGCAAACCCTACAATGCAATGCATCTCATTTATCGGATTTAGCTGATAAAGAGCAAGATATAACAAGGGCAATGCAAAGCATAACACCCCCTCGCTGGGTACAAATGGCCTATATACGTCAGAACAAGTTAACTCCATTAGACTGTACTATTATAGTACTAGGCAAGGAAGTTACTAATACCTAGGGATTGGATGTACAATTAAAATCTGTCAACATTACTAAAGATATTAATCGGAAACCACATTTTCGGATTTTCGGAAGGACAGAAGGCTGCGTTGCTATATCGCCTCCGACTTCGTCGGCAGGGGATAATTATAAGCTGCTGCCATACTTCCTTCCTTTTCTACTTTTTCAGTTGACTACAAAATGAGAAAAAAAAATTACATCTCAATTCTCTGAATTCATGTCACTTGGGTGACCGTAAGGAGCCGGAGATGTACAAGTCAATCACATTATTACCTGGGGATCTTTCCAACAACTGCTGGAAATGGAACATAGCTTGGTCATATTCTCCTTTCCTGAACATCAGATCTGCCATCATCTGAAAAATCAAATAGCATTTCAAGAATATTCTGATAGAATTGAAAGTATTCTTGCTTTCAAGAGCAAGTATTCAAATTCAGAAACATCTTACAATGTTTAATCACATGTTTGGTTTCTCCTGTCCAGACTGCTAGCAGAGCAAAGCAAAATAAATTCTTGATCTGAAATTATAATTTTGGTATCTATTCCAGAATAGGAGTGAAAGTCGGAAGTTGGTTGAGGATTTGACGATGTTCTCCAAGCATTGTTCAGATATATGATGTACATGTGTGGTCATCTTTGATATTATTGAATTTCTTGAAGCAAAACAAATAATAAGCCAGTTCGTAATTACAACTTGGGCATGTGCAGATAAAGGTCCATCAAAACAGATGCGTGTGCGTGTACAAATTTGTACCATGTACTAATTACGAACTGGCTTATTAACACAGCGATCGCTACAACCATCTATTCCCTATCATTATCAATATCACCATCTCTAGTCTAACAATCAGAATCACCCACAATGAACAGAATCATAACCACAGCCATTACCAAGAAAATAATCTCCAATTTCACTCATACAGTACACGAACCTTCATTGTCATTAAAAAAATAGAGATCTGCACTCATAAAAACAGCAGCATCATGATCATAACACCATTCCCTCCCCCAAAAGAACAACAAACCCAACAACAACAAACCAACACCAAACAAAACATCCACTTACCACAAGAGCCGAGTCATTATCATTGTCTATTTGGAGCAGCAGGACCAGTTGATGTTGGCATGAGTCCAGCTCAGACTTTGCCAGGTACAGCCTGGCCAGTTCCAGCATGACATTAGTGTCCTGACTGGAATACACCAGAGCTTCCTTATAAAACTTAATGGCTTTGTCAAAGGCTCGCTGGGTGCTGCACTGCTCGGCCATCTGGGAACAGATGCTGATTCACCAGAATTAAGAATAGAGATATAAATAAGAAAATATGAGTAAAAAACACATTTATGGAAGTTCAAATGCACAATGATAATAGGCCTGAATAAGGGTTTGAACATGATTGCAATAATAATTATGATATATTTCATTCTACTTTCAGATATTCTCAGTAACACTACAAAATGACCAGGGGTATAATTTCTGATAAAGTCTTATTTTTAGTTTTTACAACAAAAGATCTTTCTTTTTTTCTTTTTTTTCAGCATAAAGTCCAACACAGCACCTATCTTCTCCTGACTGACTGATTGATTGATGCCCACATACTGCCACATTCACAGTGACTATCCTTACCTTGTAGCCAATGTCTTCTGGGCTGTCACACCATCAGGCTGTTCAACTTGCACTCTCTTCAGAACCCTACAGGAGAAGCAAAAGAACACAGGATACAGATGAGAACATGGACTGATCGCACAGCATTTCAATTTTCTCAGAACTATCCTTGTCCTAGTCCTCAACTAACTTAACAACTACCACAGGGACAAATAAATCCTGAAGATATTTATTCATTTAGGATAATTATCACCGAGATGGATAACTGTCCGAGATTATGATCTATATCTGGATTGTTGTTGTCCATGTAGTGATTGAATTTACAAGGGTAACTGTACAGATTGTATTTAAATAGGGGTGATAGTCCAGGGGTTGGTTGTCCTACAACTATAACAGTTACAGGACACTATCCTCATCATCATCATCATAATCATAATCATAATCATCATAAGCATAAGCATAAGCATAATCATAAGCATAATCATAAGCATAAGCATAATCATAATCATAATCATCATCATCATTACCACCATCAACATCATCAGCATCCTTATCATCACCTTCCTTAGTCTTCTTACTCTGATGGTGACAATGTCTTACCTAGCCTGCATGTCCCTAGCCTTGGTGAGAGCTAGCATAGCATCCTCCAACTTGTTTCCTTTCCTATGAACCTTGGCCAGTAATACCAGGAGCTTAGCGTCATCCATCAATACTGTCAACTCATTTGCTGCAAACAATAGAAAATGTGGAACATAGAGGGGTCGTGTCTAGTGGATACGTCACGGGACTGTTGATCACATGGTTCGCGGTTCAAGTCTCACCGTGGCACTGTCCTTTGGCAAGATATTAATCTACATTTGCCACTCTCCACCCAGGTGTAGTAAATGGGTACCTGGTAGGAATTTATTCCTTGAATGCTTTTAGCGCCTTAGGACAGCTCGGCTAAAGCCAGGGTAATAGTAGTACTTTGTAGGCGCCTTAAGCATCCCCTGGGATGGATATGTGCGCAATATAAATGTAGCTATTATTATTATTATAACATACAACAATTTAAACAAGATGAATGCGACTGCGTCTCCTATATGCCTCCGCCTAAATTCAGTTGATGGCTCAAACTGTTCTAGAAATATTTGATAACGAGGCTAAAAACCAGTAATTCCATGTAATTTCATGTATATTGACCTCTGTGACCTCTGAACTTTGACCTACCTACCCCAAAATCTAATCAGTTCCTCTTTCTATGGGGATACATACTGGTACCAAGTTTGAAGTTCTCACCTCAAACAGTTCTTGAGATATCGCGGTAACGGTGCTAAAAACCAAGAATTTCATGTAATTTCATGTAAATTGACCTCTGTGACCTCTGACCTTTGACCTACTTACCCCAAAATCTAATCAGTTCATCTTCGTATGGGGATACATACTAGTACCAAGTTTGAGGTTCCTACCTCAAATGATTCTTCAGATATCGCGGTAACGAGAAGTGGGACGGACGCACGCACCCACGGACGGACGGACGGACGGACGGACGGGCGGACGGACGGACGGACAACCCGAAAACATAATGCCTCCGGCACCCACCTTCGGTGGGCGGAGGCATAAAAATGTGTGTGAGGTAGTAACTCCGTGATTGTTACTTTACTTCACTAGATATAGTCAGTCTGCATGAACATATGCTATGGTTTACAAATGTACACATTCTAATTACGATTACAGTATGTGAATAATTCTGCAACTGACTTTGTAAAGAACTTCTGCAACATTTCATTCTGTATTAACATGCACCAGGAATCACCAGGACTATGGATTGCAATCTGGTTCATTATTGAGCACATAATTGGTTTCGTGAAGTACCTGAAATTTGATATATTCATCGAAGTAGTAACAAATATCCAACTTGCTATATCTTACAACCTTCTAAAAAATGATAGTCATGTTTGTATCCTTTAAATGGCCATGTTTTAATGGTCTGGTTGTTACTTACATTGATCATGCTCTAGAGCCATCTTGAGTGTCTTTTCAGCTTTATCGTATTGCCTCAGCTTGAGCAGTAGTTCACCCAGGTCATGCCTCAAGAAAGCTTGGCCTCCTGTCTTCAGCGCCGCTTCATAGTAATTGATAGCCTAATCAGTGGGAATATAATCATATTTATAAATACAGTCTTCAATCAAATACTTACTCCCTGTGCTGGAGAACAGCAATTTCAACAATCGGACAGAGTCTTCACACCATACTGTAATTGCACTGCACAAATCAATGAAGCAGAGTATACATATTTATGTCGCTGGTGGCTACCACTTGATTAAAGATAGCTTAGAAAGTGTTACTGACATGTATTCAAACAATGCCACCATTCTGTTTAACCACAAAACGATGCTATGATACAGCTGTAATCAATTCATGATTAGGTTTTGTCATTCAACTGTGTAAAGTCAAGTGAAGTGAATTTTGATGACATGAACAAAGCTAAACATCCAATAGATGAGGGTAAAAGCTTTTTTTCTTAATCACATTTTGTACTTGACAAAACCCTGAAAGCATTATCAAGTGACAATGTACTGTACATAACAAAGTGAAAAGAGCAGGATGCAAATGGATTAGCACATTGGACTTCTTCTTCAAAGGTACTTCGAGGTTCGTGTTCTTTGCAGGGATAGTCTACTGTTTGCCATGAGCGCCCAGCAGAGGCAGATAGTGGTACTATTGTAAGGAGCCGTCATTCATCATCATCATCATCATCATCAAATAAATTCATTCTACTCTTACCCTTCCATACTGATGTGTCTTGACCATTGCCTGACCAATCTTGCTAGCTAGAGCACTGTCTCTGGGGTTCTTCTTCAGTGCTTTCTCATAGATTTCAATGGCTCTTTCAGGCTCCTGGATGCTCATGTATGCATCACCTAGTAGCAGGGATGTCTGAGGGCTGGGGTATTTCTCTGCAAGCTCTCTGAAAGATTCAACCGTCAATTTCCATTTAATAAAAAAAAACAGTTAAACATATCCTATTACAGGAAGTAGCAAATGTGTACGTTAAATCTATGTGATAAAGAATAAAGCTTGTCTGGTATCATTTGGAACATTGGTAATTTCTTCTCACAATTCAAAATGATTTGATGTTTTGTCTTTAGAAAGTGCAACAAGAAGGAAAATACTTTCTAGATTGGGTATACTACTATTTTATTCCCCATTATTCGTAATAAAAACAAGTACATGTAAATCAGCATATCTCTGAGATGACTCTAAGGTTTTTTATGAGGATTCACATTAACACCTCAAATGATGTAAAATCTTAAGATGAAAAAATATTGCAGGTAGACAAGTTTGACACTATTCCATGACTATGATGCCGAGACAATGGAGTTCATAATTGGGATTTACCTGTAGCAGCTTGCATAAAGTCTCTTGTCCTTTCGATGGTGCAAGTAGATCTCTGCCATCTTCTCTCTGGCTTTCACAAAATAACTGAAATCAAAAAGAGAAAGAGGGGTCTCATTTCTTCTGGTCTATGCTAATTTCTTTCTTCAATCACATACCCAAGATCATATTAGGAGCTCTTTCTAGATTGTGTTCAGACACATTGCCACATATTCTCACATATGAAAACTAGACAAAATATACCAGATAAATATAAAAGCTGACTGCAACTTGGTTTTCATTAAAGTTCAATTCACCATTTATAATCTGATGTTCTTTTTGGTGTGGCGAACCCTCTCTGAAAATTTTCAAGGTCTGTGACCGGCTCTTAGCACATCAAATAATACTAATCAATTTTGCCAAGAGCACTATTGTACTTATGTTTATAGATCAGGGCCCCGTTTCATAAATCTTGTTATCAATAACAAGTTACAATAATTGTTATAAGCTACTGAAATCATAGAAAGTCATAGAAATGGGGCAGTTGTGATTGATAACAAGTTTTATGAAACAAGGCCCAGAAAGTATTATTTGTTAAGGTAAGTATAGAGAATGAATGACAACATACCTCTGTTCAGGTGAGATGTTCCTTAGCATAGACAGAGCCTGTTCTACGTCTCCTCTAGCAATGGAGAGGTCAGCATTTGCGATGGTTACCCGAATCTCCTCTGGTGTCCTGCTGAATTCATTGATGGCATCCTGCATCACTTTGGCGGCTTCATGCTATAATTGAATAAGGATGTAGAATGTTCAAATGCCATGAGCTGGGCCCAGTTTCATAAAACTTGTTATCAATAACAAGTTACAATAACAGTTATAAGCTACTGAAATACTTGCATCTGATTGGCTGAGAGCAAATTTGTCATAGAAATGGGGCAGTTGTTTATTGATAACAAGTTTCATGAAACAGGGCCCAAAGGTGTCAAGGTCTTGAGGATCTGTCACTAGACTGTTTGAGTTTCCACTTTTTTAGTTCGGACACTTATCTAAATTAAACTAACCTTGATCATTGTGTAGTATGTACAGTAGGTACTTGGTAGGAAGCAATTATTTGAAATCTTTTACCAATTAAATTGCAGCTCAGCTGAAGCAAGGGTAATAATAAAATGAATTTATTAGCCTTAAGCATCACTTGATATGAACATGTACCAATCATGAATCTATCTATTGCATTCTTAAAGAAAGATATATATCACATCCCTTCATTTAGATATATATACATTATTCTAAATCATATGCCTTGGTAAAGCTTAATCAGATTCTCTGAAAATTTTGTATTATCTTAGTGTTATTTCAATATCATCCAAAGACTTTGAAAGTAAGATTTTCAGTTAGTGAACAAACCTACCTCTGCACCAGTCTGCCTGTACGCATCTGCCAGCTCCAAGAAGACAGAGACCCTGTCTGTCATTGATATGGGTCCTCCCTTTGCCCTCCTTGTTGCAGAGACAGCTGTTCATGCAGACACAGAATGACAACACTCTCATGAGACAACAGGGTATAATGGAAATATCACCCACTATAAGATCTAGATTCACTAATTCCATGTATTTCTTCTCATCATTGTCATGTCAAAGTAAATGAAGAAGTACAAGGTAAGGTGTTTCAATATGTTCAATAATCTGTGTATCTGTCAGATCAAAAAACAGTGGTCATCACATAGCATGTACATTTCTCCTATCTTGTTCATCATGAAGGCTTAATTGAGTAATGCATGCACCTCCTACGATCATAAATTATTTGTTCTCCTTTTTGTTATCATTACATTAAACATAGAATTCTGCATCTACTGTAAACGCTGTTATTTTCGCGCGATTAAATTTTCGCGCTGAGCGACCACAAAACATAATCGCGGGTTCTTAAATTCGCGCTGCACAATTACACACTCGTATGTACAGCAACTCCATTTATTAATTTACACATACGCAGTCCATTCAAATGCATACGGCATGCGCAACTACACACACATGCTTAAAAGTGCAGTGTTATTATGCATGGTGTACTGCTGCTCGCGCATACGTTAGCTGCTAGCAGCCTCGCCTCACAAGCGCAGTGGCTATAGCGTTAGCTCCCGCGGCTTTAGAACTTGATTTTATTTCACTTCTTCCTAAAAAACATCACTTCATCGTTCACTGTATTTTAGCTGTCAAACTTTCAAACTTAGACAATGGTGGAAGGTAATGGTGGATACGGAAATTTACTGTAAGGGAAAGGACGTAAAAGACGGAAGATTCCAAGGAAAGAGAAAGTTGAAAGAGCACGATATCGTGCAATACAGAAGTTGGGGGACGAGCAGGCCCGCTGATCTGTGTACATGGTAGCGGTTTTTAGGAAGGCGAGTAACGGGGGAGACAAGGAGCAGGCTGATGGTGTTATTATGACACTGCTGGCCCAATCCCTCTCTCAAATCGAAGAAATAGAAATCAATAATAGAATAATTACTCACAACAACAATGAATTTGAGAAAAATACATGACTTACGGGATGTTTTACAAGAACATGAGACATAATTGAATGTTGAAAAAATCACACCAAAATAATTTCCCACTTTTTGGTAACCCAGGGTACAGCCCTAAAAAAAAATTAAATAATTCAAAAAATTGGCCGATTTTTATTTGGTACCCCAGGGTACCATTTATGTCATCATATATCTTTGTGATAGACTGCATAGCCCTTTGACGATCACAAGAAGAAGGAGAAGACGAATACATAACACATCACTGCTCTCAGAGAAGGGTTAGTTGAGCGGTGATCATTTTACCTCTCTTTTTGACTCCAGGTAGAGCCATGGCAGCCTGCAGAGTCTTACAACACTCCTCCATCTCACCCATCTTCCTCTGAGTACGAGCCTTGATCAGGTGGTACAGAGGCATCTCACGCACCTACAAAATAGAAACATAGTCAGACATGATCAGACCCGTTTCAGTTTCTTAGCTTGTGGGGCTTGATTATAGCTGTACATTACATTGCATCATCATCATCATCATCAATCCAGTTTTGATCCGGGTATATTCCCCTTTGACGGGGGTGGCCGGATTTACCTCACTTTGTAGCAATCTTTCTCACACCCGCCCTCCATCTCGCACGATTCATGGCATCCTCCCTCCTCAAACCAACTCCACTACACTCCTCCTCAACCTGTTTTCTCCATGTTTTCCTCGGTCGTCCTCGCTTCCTCGGGCCCTTCACTTCAAACTCCAGAGCTTTTCTCAAAATGTGCCCGTCCTCCCTTCTCAGCACATGCCCATACCATCTCACTCCATTTGCTTTTGCCATCCGAGCCACTGTTTCTTACAAACAAACAAGTTTGCAATTACAAACTTTTAACGAAGATATTCTCATGTCTGGTGCTGCTCAGGATTACCCTTTACATTCTGCTTTGTAATGTACAGCAATACACAATATCTGGCCTAAAATTATGTCAAATGCAGTGATCTGACAAAATGAACATATCACAGCTCTAAATTTCACAATTAGACTTACTTCAAAGTTGTAGCTAAGACCCATTTCCAAGGACTGAGATGACTTCTGATAGTTCCCAAGATGCAGGTATATCTAAAATGTATAAAAAAGAAAAGATATCATGATAAATATCATATGAGTCTAATGTTATCTAACAACTGCAATGGCATTTCCGTATATCCAGAAAAATGTAAAATAGACAAGAAAAAGCATATTGGCTAAGCTTTATGCAGGTATATACAATTTCAAAGGCTGTAGTATATTACGTCACTGAGACTCCACAGTCTTTGCACTGTAGCATCTACATATTTATCTTTACATTAATATATCTGATTACTCAACCACATCTCCTCAACTAAATCGCAATACAGTTGATATTTCATGGACATGAATAGATATTTACAGAATATTTTTCATTGAGCCCTCCATCATATAAAACCATACTGGCACCTAACTCCACTATGGAAAATTTAATACAACACAAAACACATTCAAACTTTGGATTGCCAATCTTCTTTTCTCATTGTTCTGTGACATCCCCATCTTTAAGAGCTGGTCACATTTGTTCAATAACGATAATGGTAACGAGATTTTTTTATTAAAGGTACACCCTAGAGCTGCCCTACTATTAACAGCCACAAACATACTCACAGTACATGCCATACAGTAGGGTGTAACTTTAATTGAAAATTATCGGACAAATGTGACCAACCCTTTACCTGTGCCATGAGCAAGTGTGCGTCAGCGTATTCTGGATTATGGTCTAAGCAGTGCTGTAGACTAGTCTGGGCCTGTTCCACTTGGCCCAGTAAGAACTTGACTCTGGCCTGGAGGTAGAACCCCTCTAAGAGACCTGGTACTGCCTTACAGATGGGATCCAGGACTGCATTGCACCTCGCCAGGGCTGGGTCTGCGGGTTGACCAGCTCCTTGTGGCTGTAGGAGAAGTTAAAGGTATATTTATAAGGAGATGGCAGTACCAATAATGAACATGACCTATGAATGCTGCACATCTAGGATTGCTCAATTTTTTAATGTTATTTTTGCAACTGCATTATTAAAATATTTGTTTAGTCATCAATTCATTTATTTTCCATTTCCATAAAAACACGTACAGAGGTACAACATATAGTGTTGTACAGCCTGTTTAGATATAAGAATTACATGAAAATGAAAAGAGAGAGCTTGGAAATGCCTATAAGGCTTTGTAAGTATAAATTCCCTTGTATACACACATATATATATATATATGCATTATAGCTTTATATTATATGCACGCCACAACTGGGCGTTGTGGCGTGCACCTGTAATCCAGCTACTAGTGGAAGTTATAAACTGATTCAGCGGACCCAGGTTCGAAACTGAGTCACATCTTTCTGATGGTGACGTTAAAGGTCGGTCCCAGACGTAAATAATCATATCTGATTGATACACGTCTGTAAAAACCCAATTACACACACACACACAGCTTAGGCAATTAAAATACCCCCCCCCCCTTTGTTGTTGTTTTTCCATCTGAATATTGTTGCTTGTTTTCATGTAAATGTACTTAAAAATTACCTTTTTCTTCAGCAAATTATCTGTAAATGCTGTTTCATGTTACAATAAAAAATCATATGCTTTTATAGTTTTACACAAATCGAAGATTGCAACAATGATTTTATGCCTTTTCAGTAGTGCATCAAGTGCAAAACAATAAATCAATTCAATTTGAATTCATTTCGCAATTCTCTTTTATCTGCAACAGCATCCAAGGCCACCATTATTCTCAAATCAAAATTACAAGATCAAGATCATTTTGTCTGGTGTTATCACTTAAAAACATCCCCATCATCCCCAACATCATTACCATCAATACTTTTTTAATTCATCTCATTTTTGGAGAAACCTATCATCTCTGTTATCCGTTTCTTCTCACCTCAGTAGGAGCAAAGAGCAGGTACTCTTTGACCATGTCCACCAAGAAGTCAGGATTCATCTGAGTAAAATAGTCAGCACCCAGGGGCAGACCCTTGAGGGATTGGAAGTGCACAGTGCTGGCTTCATTGAGTAGGTTGACAGTCTCGTCTGTAGGTTTGTTACGCTTCCTGGACAGCATTGCTCGAAGGAATAGGATTTCCTGCAGACAAGAAGTGAAATAGGCATATAGCTTAATAGCATGTTGAGTAGGAGTACATATCTCAGATTCATATACTGATGTCATTAAAAAGTGGGGAGACAAAATGTAAGTTTATTGCAAAGTTAGTTCTAATGTGAACATTGCAGGTAACATACTTGTGTCAAGAAAAAGAGAAAGCCCTTTGACTTTTTAGGAATTAAGAATGACCTATAAATGTCCTATAAATGTTTCAAATATATTATAATTTTTTTTTCATTGCTACACATAAAATGCAGTAAAACTGATTGAGGTTATAATGAGATATAGACAAATTCAAATGATTATTCAAAAGGAGTTACTCGGTACAAGTGGCTTTGGTAAAACAAATATTTAAAACACGACAAACAAAATCTAACCAAAAAAGAAATGCTACTACAGACATTAATATGAATGTAGGATGCTTTGGCACATTTTAATCTCCTTGAACAATTTCTTACCGAGGATTTTCCAATGGTCTCTTGAATCTCCCCTAGGAAGTCTAGCTGCTGTTCTGCATCATCTAACTGACCATCTTCCAACTGAAACCGTATAATACCTAATGAAAAACAAAGAAAATAAGGTGAAAACTTCCTTTCTAGTATTTTAAAAAAAATTATTTGGAAAGTCATGTGACTATGATTAACCCAAAACTGAGCCCGGGATAACTCAGGAAGAGGTCTATGGAAAATGTGTGTTATACCAAAATCAAATCGTATCTAACTGGTTAAAACCAAGGTGGTAATGGGTACCTGATATGCTTGAGCGCTAGTTACTTTGGCGGCTCGGCTATAACCAGGGTAATAATGTCTAAGCGCCATGAGCGTCTCTGCGTGACGGATATGAGCGCTATATAAGTGGCCATTATTATTATTATTATTATAAGTTTATAACGTCATTTGCAAAAGGCAAAATACTAAGGAGGTTGTACGGCTCAGTTGACAAAGAGAAGCTCTTGGAAACAGGATGTCCCCAGATATGACATGTACATGTATTCAGTATGTTACTTCCCTAGGATAATTCACCAATTCTGGATTACCAAGTCTCTCAGAAAGGACTGTACGCCCAGAGCTTATCCCAGAGCTTACAATCGAGCAGTCAATGCATTTTTGGCAGTGATTAAAAAATAACCCAAAAGAACTATGAAGTTAACATACCTGTCAAGGCAACAACACTTGTCTCATCCAATTTCATGGCCATGCGGTAAGCTTTGACGGAATCCCTCTTCTTGCCCTGCATCATCTGCTGACAGCCACTCTCATTGTAGAAGTCTGCATTGTTACCATCTAGACCTATGGCCCTCTCCACCATTGTCATGGTTTGGAGAAGAACCTGCTGGCTGCGGGAGCACTGCATGACAGGAAGCAACAATCAATAAAACATGCATCAGTCAAGTTTTGAAGATTATGGTCCATATTCTGAACTATGGTTTAACTTTAATAAACCATGGTTTAAATCTGTGGTTTACCTATGGGTAGCCAAAAATGTCAAAACTTTGTTTACACTGTATGTTCCTTATGTTAAATGGATTATGGTTCTCATGCTTTAATGGTCAAGAAAACTATTGTACTTATCATTCCCAGACAGGTTTTAAAATTTTGAGTACCAAAAATGCTGAAAAATTGAATATCCACTGTTAGAGATTTGTGTCACATTTGGCTGCCCATAGTTAAACCGCACATTTAGACCATGGTTTAAGTTAAACCGGAGTTCAGAATAAGGGCCTATTGGTCTTATGGCTTCAGAACACATCAAGCAACTCCCATGACTGACAGTATGTACCATGCCTACTTTTCTAAGGAATAGTATATCAAAAGATAAAATTGGGGTTCATGAATTCATACAGACATAGGAAAGAGTCGGTAACAAACATCATCTGCAGGAATTTCACATCTCGGCCTATCTTATAAAGGTCTTTACTTCAGAAGAGAATAATGCATTACAATGCCAAGAGACCACAGTTTGATAGCTTATCAATACTAAATATAATAAATGATATCACTATTTCCTTAACCTTGGGAAATTTTATCACATCAGAAGAAATCTTCTTACCACTCGACTGAATGTTTTGGAGAGATGGCAGTAGATATGTGCATTCTTAGGTTCAAATCTATCAATGAGTTGAATCAGCTCTCCAATCTTAGTTGCAGCCTGCACAGAGTACATGAAATAAGAAAATCAATAAATCATAATAAATAAAGGAAATTTACATAGATATAGATATATATGTTTAATAATTAAATGATTGACAATTAACTTATTTTTGCAATATTAGTTAATAACAAAATATGATGAATATAAAAGACAACTGAAGATGGTCCATCAAATTTAAATAATTCAGATTCTATTCAATTAATCAAAGAGAATCCAAGTCTCAGACATTGTTGTAAATGTTGCTTTCAGGGTTACAAACTTAGTCTTCAAAAAGAATTGTATCAAACATATTCATTTATTATGCTTTCTTATAAATGAACACCTATTTTGGCATGTTTAAGGCTGACATTGCTTTGATAATAGCAATTCCCTAAGTACTCCTTCAACAGTAGTAGCATTGGTGGTATTCAGAACTGAATATTCATACAAAACAATGAAAAGATCTACTTAAGACTGACAAAGGCTATTACCTCTTCATAGTTTCCCTCTCTGCAGAGTATTTGAAGGGTAATCAATCTAAGTGCTTCAATGCAATTAGGTTCTTGGACTATTGCTCTGTATGGAAAGAAATAAATCAATAGTTGAATTTCACATATATATATCATTTGTCTAATATGAGATAATTTTAAATGATTTATTGTAAAGTTTACATGGATATGACCCCCCCCCCCCAAAAAAAAAACAAACAAACAAACAAAACAAAACAAAAGAAATTAAAAATTAAAAATTAAAAAAATAGAAAAATAAACAAATAAATATAAGAAATAAAAAAAAAAAAAAAAAAATTTTAAATCAACTTTAAAATCTAAAAAAAAATCTTGGAACAATTATTAAAACTTCCTGAAGTCTGCCATGTGCTCCCAAATATAAAATTACATTTTGGCATACCTTTGAGCAGATTCCACGGTCTGTTCCCAATCCTGTAATGCAAGCTGTAATCTCATCTTCTCAATAAGTGCTGGCATAAAGCCTGGATAGGAGACGACAGCCTGGTTGATCAGATCCAATGCTCCGCTGTAGTTGTGTCTCATGCTCATGTAGCGTGACTTGCCTATGAGAGCATCAATGGCCTTGGGTGTAGCACTATCAGGATGGTAAAAGCGAGAGAGTCATGTTTTAAGACCGATTTCACTTGAAAATTGATCTCTGTACAGATTCCTCTTTTTTCATCTAAATGGGTTCTCAGACAAGTGGCACAATCGCTATTAATACAGAACTGATTTAATAAGAAAAGTTACATGTCAAATTAACTTCATAACTACATTCTCCCCAAACATTTCTCTGTTTTTCATATTTTTTTACAGCAATGCTTTGTGCCTGCCACATTAAGTACCATGGATAAATTTTTCCTTTCCAGATAACTGAAACACAATCAATTAATCATGTCCAATGAAAAACATAACCCATTGTTGTAAACATCAACATTTTTGTATTTACCAATATGCATACTGAAAAAGATATAAGAGTAACCCATAGAGTAACTGTGTTATGGTAAAATATTCACATGAATATCCAGCAACCATAGAGAGACAACTAAGGACAAACCTGAGCACTTCTTCAAAGAATTTTCCAGCCTTCTTGAGATAGTTGTCCCTTCCTGAGGTGAGATCAATCCAACCCCTGAGAGTTGAGCCCTGGTAGGAAGGAAAATACAAAACATCCCATTATTTATCTTGTCACTCTCAAAAGATCCCTAAAACTCATTTCTTTCCCCAGTAATATAATGTTCTAATGTGATCTCTTACTTTTGGTGTCTGTCTTTTTGCTGTTGCTGTTGTCTTTTCTCTTCAAATCTGTAATTTTGTAGACGCAATGGTACTTTATGTTTTTGGCATTCCTAAATATTCAATATTATTATCATTATTATTTGTACATTACTAATCTTATATCAAATAACCAACAGATAAAAGGATGTTGAATTAAGGATGTATGATAAATGTATTGTGGAAGAAATCAACCATAAAGAATGTGAAGCTAATTCATAAGTTAACATATGATGATGTAGACAGATTTTATGTTAAAGTTGTATGATGATCCACAGCCCATCTTAAGTGACCAATCCACACACACCCTAGTTATGTCATGGCAGCCAGGTGGCCTATGGCATGGAAATAAATATACATCACAGACTCCGAATGTAGGAAAACATGATTAAACCATATTTACCTCAAGTGATGATCCACCCGCCATCTTGATTGACCTATCCACATACTCCCTGGCTTTGTCATGACGACCAGTATGCCATAGAAACAAAGCAGCAAAATAAACAGCCTGCAAGCAAGGGCAATAATTTATCAGACTTTAACCTTTGACATCACCTCTAGGCACAGTGTAAAGACAAAATGGCATTTCTAGACTAGATAACTGCATAAATAAGAACAATTATATATGATTCAGATCGCTGAACAAAAATGTCAGTATCAGATACATATACAAGGTATATGTATTACTATTTGCATTATACCTGGATATGATTTTTTCCTTGATAAATATACATTGCATGAATAACCTACTTCTATGTTGTAACCATTTTATAGTATTGGAAGAAATCAAATTTTCAAAAAGCAAATTGAGATTACCTTGTCAGATGCTCTCTTTCTGTCTTCTTTCATTTTGGCATCAAGTTCTTGAACAGCTTCCCTATCTGCAATCAGACATTTAGGCAAATATCATACATGTACATGTATATTATACACAAGATAAGTATGAAAGGGAAATTACCAAGTAAGAATAAGAACAGTTCTAAGTACCACGATGGGTTAAAACATAAAAGTAGCTATAAAAAAGAGAAAGTCAAGTCAAAGAATAGGATGCACATGACTATAGATAATCCTATTCCTGGACGAAAGAAGCTACCGTACTGCAAAACCATTACAAAATCCTGCGAGCGGTTGAGATGTTTCATGCTGCAAAACAATAAATGCATGAATCATACTGCCCAATAGTTCACAATTCGCAAAATTTTCTTTTGCCCAAAATGGCTGTCATTAATTTTTGGTTGATTTATGACTTTTCAAAATTCAAAGTACACCTGAAATTGGTAGAACAGCATGAATTTTCTAATGAATAAGAGTACTTGGCACAATAAAAATGTCACAGACATCAGTTATCTCCCAACATTTCAGCACTATAAACGATAACTTACCAACATTCTTGGACTTCTTGTGAGCATACATGAGAGCCATGGTAGTACACAAGATGACTTCTGGTTTGTCACGAATAGATTCTAACTCTCTCATGCCTTCACTCAGGCGATCTGGCAATGTCAAATACACAGGTTCAGGATAGAATTCAATTTATGTTTGGGGTGTCTGCTGATATTCAATGGATTCAAATTAGCATGCAAGACCTACATGTACAGTACCAAGAGATTAGAACGACTAGTTGTATGAAATTCGATTTAAAAATGAGCACAAATACTTTTGGAAAAAGAGCCTAGTGTTAGATATCATCACATCCAATTCCTATATGAACTCTAGTCATAAGGAGACTGATTGTTTCTTTAATTCTTTTAATACCAAACTTAGATCACTTGGGTTGGAGTCTATGGAAAACATACATTTTACTCAAATCAAACTTTATTAAACTGGCCAAGTTTGGGTTTAAAAAGGGTTTTGTTTTCTGCTTTTAAATTTTTCCGAAAAGTCTTGACAGCTTGATAAGAGTTTAAAATCAAGTTTATCAGTTAAAGTAAGAGCAAAAACATTGGAGTTACTCTACTTAATCTTGCAATAAAACAATCATGAAAATTTGTGTTTTTTTCTTACCTTCCAGTATGAGGCCATAGCCCTTAAAGAAGATAAGAACAGGATCACTGCCATACTTCTTGATTGCCTCTAGTGCCACTCGCTGCACATGGCGATACAACTTCTCTTGGCAGTAGAAGTTGATGGCAGCCTGAAAGCAAAGCAATTACATTATATACTAAAAATTAATATAGTAATTACATTCAACTTTTTTTCAACAGTAAAGACTAGCACGTGTGCTATAATCTGACCCCTTTTTACCAACCAATACTTATTTGCTATTGGTAAATAAATCAAATCAATACATGGGACCAGATTCCTTTATACTTCCCTTTGATCATTCTATCATACAGTATTTCATGTGTTACTCCTTTATCTGTGTTTAAATGACAATAGTAAAACTTTAAATGAGAATGCTTTTAAAAAAATGAGGGTAAAATACTATGAAGTGTCTGCGATGGTTACAAAGACATTTTAAAAAAAAAGTTGATCCTACTTTATGTTGCAGAGTTTTCCACTTACCAAGGTAGTGACATCAGAATCTGCCATTCCTTCTGTTGTTTAAGTTTACTTCAAATCTTTGCATGTCCTGATCAAGAACTGCATTAGTCGGAGAACAGAGGATATTCAATAATCTGCCATTAATTATCAATATACATAACTTTGATAATCTGTTATTGATTATCAATGTATGTGATCATGAATTCAATAATCTATCATTCCATCAGAAAGTAGATCTATGCTGAAACAAAAACTCCTCACTCTGGTGTGGTTAGAGGCCTTATATCCGCACAGCACCCTTAAAGTAAGCGCATGAATCTGATCAAACAAAACATGCAGTAAACTTTTTCATCCAAAAACAAGTAAAAAATATTGACAAGTCCAATTAAACTTAAGTAATATTATAAAAGCATCAACATGTCATCTTTCATGTCAATATCCCAAATCTCATGTAAACTAACTGAGTGAACAGACGTGGCATGGGGCACATTTTTTTTTCCAGTGTCAAAATAACTCGGCCAGGTTTTCTTGACCTTGGGAAAATATTTACCGTTACTGTTAGCTCTAAGGTTCAAATGGAAAAGATCTGACCTAATACAAGTTCTTAGGATAATGCACCAGTTTGTCAATCTCCAAGGACGCTTCGTCAATAGAACAAGGTGCAGTCATACCCAGGGTCACTCACTCAAGCTTTACAGGCAAAAATGCTGGAAGACACTAAGGAAAAACTTATTCACCCATATAATAGACACTATGTCATGTGGAATGGTCTTCCAGACCATGTTGTGGAAAGTATGATAACCACAATTAACCGCTTCAAATATGCACTGGAAAAGTGGTGCAAAGATGACCCAGATAAATATGACAACCCCAACCAAAGGAAACCACAGACAGGAACAACAGTCTGCGACTGAAAACTCCTGGATCTATTATAAGTTATAATTCTGGTACTGGTAGTACTTGCCTTCGGAGCTGTATGATGGGGAGCCCTATGTCTGCGCACCTAAGGTTTTGATCTGAAAATGAACAAGAATTTCTTTAATATTCCTCTAAAGCTTAATTTTATATTATTCCTGATATTCTAAAGAGTAAGTTTGCAAAAAATCTCACCAAAATTAGAGCAAGAACAATGCTATTTTCACAAGAAACGGTGGCTGTGGCATTTCAACATTGAAAAAAGGCAGTGGCTATTCTTACGACGAGTCGTAAGAATAATTTTCCGGCTATTCTTACGACATGCGCATACGCTCCATTTTCGTACTCTGCGCCGTCGTAAGAATAGGGTTAGGGTTAGGGTTAGGTTTAGGGTTAGGGTTAGGGTTAGGGTATTTATATGTTTTGAACACCTTCGATGTCAACTCGCTCTCACAGGTACATCGCTAAGTCAGAGGACTGGCAATATCGAGGACTGGCAATATCGAGGACCCAGGTTCGATTCCCAGCTTTGTCATTTGTCGTTTTTTTCATTTGTTACTAACCGATGTTTTCTCTCTACAGAATTACAGATATAATATGGAAAAGGCTGAGGAGACAGAGGAAACAGAGACAGAGAGATTTTTACTCAACAAGTGAAGTTTGAAGAGTACGAAAATAGAGCGTATGCGCATGTCGTAAGAATAGCCGGAAAATTATTCTTACGACTCGTCGTAAGAATAGCCACTACCTATTAAATATTGCCTTATAATTTGTTATATTTATAAATTGTTATTAAATAGGCAGTGGCTATTCTTACGAGTCGTCGTAAGAATAATTTTCTGGCTATTCTTACGACATGTGCGTGGTTCCGGTGACGCATGCGCAAAGTATTTTTTTCTGACTTGGAAGTTTTGACGGAGATCTACGTATTGTCGTAGGGATAGGGCGGCGGCTATTTTTACGACGACGAGTGCCGTCTATTATGCGGACTGAACAAACAAATGAGCAGGCTGCTACGAGAATTTCTAACAGCCAGACTCTTGTTGATAACATATTTTCAAACAATCTCAATCGTAATGGCATGACTGGTATATTTTATTTCGACATATCTGATCATTTACCAGTATTCTGTGTGTCTGATTTAGATAGTCACTCTAAACCTTAAAATCTTAAAAACAACATGTTTTATAGGAAAGAAACTCAAGAATATATTGATTTGTTGATTTCTCATTTAACTCAGGAAGACTGGAGTGACATTTTAATGGAAAGTGATGTTAATAAATCATATGACTCATTTCTATGCAAATTATCTCAGTAATATAACGAGTGTATTCCTTTATAATGCAAAAGGCGTAGAAGGGATGGTAAAAAACCATGGATTACTCAAGGTATATTACGATCCATAAAAACACGAAACCGAGTATATAAGATCGTTACGCCGCCCTACGTCACAAAATAAAACTAAATATAAAACGTATAGAAATAAATTAACTTCTTTAATTCGTATTTCGCGCAAGTCATATTACGCGGATAAATTTGAAAACAATAAGAATTATGCTTGAAATATAATGTGAGGAATGAATTTAGGAACACCACGTATTATGCCTATTATAAGTTTTCTAAGATATATTCAAGGAAAGTGGATTTTTACAACATTATTGTATAAGGCAATTGGAAACTATAACTCACTTACATCACAGCATCTCATTAGCATAATGAGGACATGGCCAATTTCAGATCTCCATTCATTTAGCAATTTTAGAATTTCAAATAGGCCCTATTCATAACATTTCACTGATATGCATGCTTCTGTGATTGTTCCTGCTTCTATTCAAATGCATTCATTTTACGGGTTTCATTCTCCTTTAATTAAGGTAGGGATCAGGATTTCTGTGCTGTGATATAATTACAGAGTTTATGCTGCCACAGTGCCACCTATAATGTTGTAGAATAGGTGCGGGTGGGGTGGGGGTGGGGGGGGTCAGACTTCTCTGAGATTCCAGTTCTTGTCTTATGAAAATGTCAGGCGCTCACTTCATACTTGCTTGATTCGGCCTTGTGCCTGTCTTGATACTTGGCTTGTGTTTACGGCCCCCATGCACACAAGTAAAGTCTATCTCAAAGTACTTGAGTGAGGAATTGTAAGTTCTTTTGGGAGCTCGTTTTTTGGCCCGCCTCGATGGTTCTTGAGCATCTTGTGTAGAGATTCACAAAATGTGTCTTCTCCCATTTGTCTATCGTGATTTTTAATGCGTTGAAGGAGTCGAACTGCGCTCCTTCGCGCAGTTCCATCTCTACGTCCTCACGATCCTCCGTCGATTCCTCCATTGCCACGTTTTCTGTCATGTCTGTGGGGGGTTGTATGCATGGGGGTGGGTGCGTGCCAACAGCCGGCCAGTGAAGTGTGCGCAGAGTACGAAAATTATTATTATTATTATTATTATTTATTTATTTATTCCTGCATGTTTCACAATAATCAGTTTCAAACATACAAACTTTGAAAATAGAAACACACAGAGGTCTGGCAATATAAGCTGCATGCTTGAAGTTTTGCCATACCTAAGATCTTACATATTTCATACATTCTTAAAAGTAAACATAGATTAATAGATTAAATACAAAAAAAAAGTGCAAATATAATACACTATTATACAGATACAAATACAGATAAAGAATAAGAAAATGGAGTGTATGCGCATGTCGTAAGAATAGCCGGAAAATTATTCTTACGACTCGTCGTAAGATCCTTGACCTTGGCTTATTAAATAGCCACTGCCTATTTAATAAGCCAAGGTCAAGGATCTCGGAGTCGTACAGCTACCTCATTCCCCGTCCATAGACTCTGCACTTTATTTTGGGGTGCTAACGAACATGATGAACGAGTGGTTTCCTCAACCACGATATAGCCCACTTGTAATGTTGTATGAATTTTTTTCGTGAAAATGGCAGAACAGTTGTGTAATCAAATATGCGCACCCGGCCCGTCCTGCATTATAGGGCACACATAAGTAATTCATCCGCTCGCAATGCATGCCAGTGAGGCGGAGCAAAGATTATTTGAAATTAATTAATTAGAAATATTCATATAAAATCGATTAAATGTCCTCAGTAAATTTTAAAAGCGTAAATGATGTTTGATAGACATACTCTTTCCAATTTGACACCTTAGCTGAAGTTGGCTAGCCTTTTATTATTTTTAAAGGATTTATTTTATCACTGGTGCACTTCCACTGTTTCCATGTCATGTGCGAATGGGCGGAAATTTCGGCTAGCCTTGTTTCAGCCTAAATATCTTTTTTTTTTATCGCCAGGAAAGTGCCCAAATAAGGTACTTCATTTGGGAGATTTTTATATTTTGTCTCTGTTCTGTGAATTTAAACGATTTCTACAGAGCGATGTTCAAAATATGATGTTTAGACAACCTTCGTTATAACACATACAGTACCAGTCAGAGATTTCAAGCTCACGTTGCCACGCTGTGTTGCGCTCGAACAGCTTAAGCCGGAACTCGTGAACGCTCCAGCTCATCACGCTGCCCTCGGCCTTTTCAGAACAATCTCCCATGCGATGACAGGTTTACGTCCGCGAATCACGGTGTAGAAAATCGCCTCCTTCTGTGGTGCGAATCGAACGTGTTATCGTACATTGTAGTAGCAATCACGTTCCGCGCGTGCTGCGCGGCTCAGACAGTATGCACGTACAGACTGTAGGCAAGTCATGGTGGAAAATGACCGAAGAACTGGGGTACTGGTGTACATGTACATGTAGTTTATTTTCGGTATACAATGCCGTTGATAGCAGTCTAACTTCTGATCGTGACATATATTGATTTTCATTGATTTCCTTTTATACCAAAACCTTTATAATGTGACAAGAAAAGTTTATAAAATGACAAGAAAAGTTTATAAAATAGCGTAAAAGGGAGTAGCTGTTGAACGCAGTGTCTTTGACAAAAGCTCTTTCACATCGGTGCTACATGTACCTACAGTGTATACGTAGAGTAATAAATATTGAATAAAAAATAGAGGGGGGAATGACACAGAAGAGAGAGAGAAAGAGAGAGAAAGAAAGAGAGAGATGTCAAAGAAGAGAGCCAAATTAGACTAAGAGAGACTGAGAGCATTCATTTTGTTCTTATATTGAATTATATTTATGAAATGAGGTTCTTGAGCTTTTTAAAACAGAAAGACAAGGAATAAATATTGAATGAAAGATAAATGAACTGGAACATAAGATAGAGAGAGAGAGAGAGAGAGAGAGATATGTCAAAGAAGAGCCAATTAAGTTAATAGCCAAAGAGAGACCGAGAGCATCAATTTTATTAATCTACAATGTAGCTAAGTTTGAAAATTTCTGCGTAGAAAATAACGGAAAGAAGAAGAAGAGAGGGGAGCTGACAAAGGAGTTCGAGAGAGAGGGAGGGGGAGAATATGGGAGCTTGTTTAGAAAGAGAAAGACCGAGGGAGAGCATGAATAAATAAACGATTCACTTTATTTGTTAGAAAACAAAAAGTTTTAAGAAGTAGAAATTCAAGATAAACACCAGATCAATACCACATCGCTCATTAAAAACAAGCGAAAAAATAATTCTACACAAAGTCACCAGCGGAATCAAAACGCAACAAGTTCTCGATCGAGTGATTGTGTTTGTTGACCCCCGAGTGACCTCATCCGAGGGTACCCTTACTATACATTCCATTGTACACCAAAAAGTTCGAGCGTGTTCGGCGCACGTTTGTTGTTCTTTGATCGCCCGCACAACGTGCATCCCCCGGCCCAGGCACTACATCGCATGAGTACCCCCGGCCAATAGCCACTGAACAATGAGCCTGAACCTTGGTATTGTCCACGAGGAGAGTTTTATTGATCCCCAACTCTCTTTCAATTGACTTCCTGGGTATCTTGGTTATATAATGAGGGTGTATTGTGTATTTTTTTGTACTTGTAAAGAACAGAATGTATCCCGAACGTGACTCTTTTAGTGGGTTCTAAGAGATACATTTACAATACATGTAAAGTAGATCAATAAACTATAGAGAGTGAATGAATTATATTCAATTTGAACGTGGAAAGAAAATATAAGAACACCCAACTGTAATAGCTTTTAGTTTGCCAGGCAGAACATTTTGGACAGGAAAATGCTTTTGAAAATTATGGTGACTATTGACCTCTATTATTATTTATGTATATAATTATTGCTTGCTTTTACCCCGCCTGACAAGGAACGCCAGGTACGCCACAAGATATTAGAGAAGGAAAATGGATGAAATGAGAGCTAGAGAGTAGAGGCGTGCGACACATTGAAAACGAAGAGAGGAAGAGGAGAACTGGGGGAGTAAAAGGGGAGGGGAGAGAGGGTGAAATATAGAGATTAAATATGATGGGCAGCGAGAGAGAGAGAAAATCTGAAAGGGCGAGGGGATAAATAGAAAATGAAGGAAATATAGAGTAAAAAAAAACGGGAAGGGGAGGGGCAGAGAGAGGGGAGAGGAGGGGGGAATGAAATATAGAGAGTGAATACGATGGGCAGAGAGAGAGAGAGAGCTCGAGTGGACAGAGAGAGACTCAGAGAGGGAGAGGGATGTGGAGAGGGAAAAATAAAGAAGGAAATAGAGAGTAAAAAAAAACGGAAGGGGGAGGGGCAGAGAGACTGAGGGGAGAGGGATTAAATAAAGAGAGTGAATACGGTGGGCAGAGAGAGAAAGCGATATAATACTATCATCAATTCATCATGATCATCCTAATTATATCATCATCTTGATAATCATATCGTCAAAACCATTATCTTCTTCAATGCATCAAAAAATATCATCAAGCCAAATTTTCTTCCCTGCCCGACCGTAACTTTATCATTTAAGTTTAACACCGGGTTTAACACACATGATCATCATCATAATTATGATCATCTGATATGATCATTATAGTCATCAATATCATCTTCATTAAACTCATAAAAAAATATCAAGCCAACATTTTCTCTCTACCCGACCATAACTTCATCCTTTAACACACATTGGTTCCCTTTTGAAATTCGATCTGTTTATTCTATACACATTTCGCCCAATGCGGCCGTCGCGTTGTGAAAGATAAAAAAAAAAGCACAGACCTCTGTGGGCTGCATGGCTGGCATATTTTTGCGCGTGTCATGACATGTGATTAACAAATGAGGTCACAAGCCCAATTTCGCGCGCACTCTAGACATTCTTTGGTTCCCACAACAAGCAACATGTGTTTTTATCTTCGCGAGCTGGGGTTGATGATTGCGGAGTAATTCCATCGCCAAATTACTTCCTGATGGGCGGAAAAGTCAAGTTTATTAGAAAAATGAGCCAATCAATAGACACGAAGATAAAGTTAATAGTCCCCTCTCTCTGAATCCCTCTGTCCCTTTCTCCGGTCGCCTCCCTCTTTCTCTTTTTACTCTCTCCCTCTCTCTCTCTTCTTTCTTCCAATCACCCCTTTTTCCTTCTAAACATTCTAATATTCTAGTAGCATATAAGGAGGAAGAGGGGAGGAAAAAAATTGATACATATTTTATACAATATAAATAAAACGTATATCTTAATTCTATTATTTTTCCATTTATTCTTTTTCGTAACAGTTTTTTAATCTCAAATCTTGTCTCTTATTACCGATTTACCAAACAGTTGAAAAAATTGATTCTCTTTACATTATCATTCATGAATCACTTAGTTACCATATTTTATTTTCTTTTCTTCTCATCTTTCTTTCAGTCTCTCTGCACATCTCCCAACAATCTTTCTCCTTTATATCTCGATCGCTTTCCTCCAACAAGTCATGTGGCAGAACCAAAACAATGACATTCCTTATCAAATCGCATGGCAGTTTGTTTACAAATTAATACAGAGCAAAAATCAAAACAGAGCAAAAATCAAAAAGCCTGTCAGACAGCTGGAACCCAAGCTGGGTGTCACATTACAGATACGGGCGACCTAAGCTAACAGCAAACTCTCGTTTGCTATTGGTTGGTGAAGAATGATCTTTGGACTTTGAAGCTACAAACCAATCCAAGCACATGGGTGTGCAGTGAGAGTGACATGTGGGCGTGGTCATCCAGACCACGTGGATGTTATAGTCTGCAAGACAGGGGCGTAACTGATCCTGAATTTATGTGGAACGTGGCTTGTCTGGACCTCGGACAGCAAGATCACGGACTGTGTGAAATCTATCACTGTATGGACAAGGGTCACAAGGCCGAGGTCACTATGAAGATTCAGTGTACATGTAGTCAAGTAGGCCCTATTATCAACATTTTCTCTCGTACAAAACATAAAATAAAATTGACATGAATATCATAGATGTAATAAACTCGTCTAAAAAGAAAAAAATAATGAAAGAGATGATGCATCATTTTTCGATTGTCTCAAATGTGGCAATGAATGCTTCGCGTGCTCTGTCCTAAAAAGATTGTGACCGAGTTTTAAAAAAAGGGTGAATGTACGAAGAACTGCGTCATGCACTTGAATACATGAAGCGTGTGTGTGAGTGTGTATAGATCGCCAATCATGACGGGAAACGAACTACTTTGCGGATTTTACTTCTGTTGCTTTTTATTTTTATCCTTGACTAAATCCTTTCTTTTCGTAACTAATTTTCCGTTAGAAAGTATGAACTGTAGTTTGGCATGAAAGAGCAAGCGGGTTTAATATGGGATGTTTTTTTTTCACCGAGGCGGGTTCAGCTGTAGATACATGTAGCTTCTTACAGAATTAAAACAAGTAAGCATATCAGAGAAGCGACCATGCTGCATACACATAAATGCTTTCTAGTGAAAATGTAGTATGATTATCAAACTTGAAGCCGTGGCAGAACAGGATAATTAAGTGAGGAAAAATTACTGTCTTGAATTTAAAACAATTTGCAGAGCCACACTGCTGAGTCAAATATAATCTGAGCAAGCCGTGCCATTATTGGTACATGTTACTGCCAAGTCTGCTCGTGACCCACGCCAGCAAGAAGGCGGGCTGAATTGCACATCCACGACCACGTTACTGAATGAGACGTACTTGAGCAATTTTACATCCGGGAATTTTGTCAATGTATCGAGGAACGCGCGTGCACGCAACGTGACCATCGCCTTTTCACCTGTCATGCCTGTTACATTTGTAAGCCGAGGTACGAAGCAGCGGACCGAATCATTCAACGTTCGTGAGAGTGCGAATCACTACCCGCTGTTCAAAGGCTCGCTGCTGCAGCTCCGTGACCGATCTTGTTACTCACGCTACCGACAGCCGGATGCGGGGGATTAGCTCTGTGTGGTGTTAACGTGAGCTTGAAATCTCTTAGACCGAAATTTTCTGTCTCTCGTTCGTTAGCCTCTTATTTGGATAGGGTCGGCCATTCACTTAGAGACAGAAACGCTCCATTCACTCGCCTGTGCAAACTCACTGTCAACCGCTTGACAGTAGGCATGTCGTTTTTGAAAATCGTATTATTCACATTTTAACAATATTTGTGTAAATTAAATAGATTAGGCCTAGGCTGTATACTTAAACGAACATGTTCAACTTACCAATTTGACTGTTATTCCTTTTAATGCTCCTTTTTCAGGTAATTCAGGGTCCAAGGTTTTCTCCGTTTGAAAATCTTCCAGCCGTATTCAAACTGTATAGTCATGATAGTGTGCGAGTCAATGGGATTCGGTTTGCACAGGCGAGTGAATGGAGCGTTTCTGTCTCTAAGTGAATGGCCGACCCTATCCAAATAAGAGGCTAACGAACGAGAGACAGAAAATTTCGGTCTAGAAATCTCTGACTGGTACTGTAAGTGAATGGGGCCGTTAATTACTTATGTGAGCCCTATACGTAGGCCTACACGCCGCCTGAGCTCCGGCGATCGAGACGCCGACTATTTCGCCCCGGCCCTGGCTGTAACAGTGTAGCTCTGCTCTGTCTGCCTCGTCAATCTCAACTCAAGTTTCTCTGTGAACAAATAATTTTCCCAAAGATTACATTCATGATTTTGACTGTTATAAATGTTGAAAATTACATAATGATATGAAAAAAGTAGATTATTTGTCCAAAGACAAGTATAACTATTTTTACCTTTCTTCCTCCTCACTGATCCTCTCCTTCGAGTTGAATCTGCAGCCACTGCATGCAGGAATTTTGCGTAACCTCTGACCTTTCATTGATGATAATTAAGAATAATCCAATAACTTATATATATTTTCATGTATAAATTGCATGTTATCCGTTCAAAATAATATTTTTACTTTTAAAATAATATTTGAAAATTATTATAATCTAAATATTTTTTCAAAGTTTAAAATTATTTACATTAAACTAGAATTAAACCATAAGGCCTATGAAATTTTTGGATTCGTCGCGTCGTTGTGAAGGTAAACTTGGCATTAGTAACGACTTGAAATTGGTAATTCTTAGAATTTGTGGGGATAGATTACTTTGAAGGTGTGTTACCGTAATGCGTGTTGTTGTAAAAATCTTGTTTGTTATTCCAAGGTTTGTAAAATTTTCAGCATGATGATGTTTGTTTAATGATTTGTATTTGAATTGGGGCAAGCTCAGCTGAGCTGCTCCGGCATCACGGCATCAGCGATCGCGACGCGGCCCCGGTCGGAAAGAGCCTGCTCCGGCGACCCCTCGCCCAAACATGCCAAACCTCCCTGACAACTTCCCTGACAAGTGACTTGTCGGTACTCCAAACCTAGCTGTACAACTCCTTGGCTTATCAATCTGGGGGCCGTTTCACAAAAGCGTATAGCTCATGCGCTATCCCTCACATGCCCTCAACTTGTCCGCGAGTAACTCCAGGGAGCTCCAACGCGCAGCGTTGGAGCTCCAGGTACAACTATCCAAAGTCGACCTAGCCCATTTTATGGCTAAAAGCATCGCTTAATTTCGGCAGGTAAGATAGAAATTTGTACTTACACTTCAAGAGAATTACAGTAACTATGTAGCAGGCTCTTTGATTTTACGATTTAACGATTGTTTCGATGAAAAAAATGGAATTTCCTCGCCGAGCCGATCTTTTCCCCGTACTGTACCGTCGATTCAAATGACTCGATCGCACTGTGTGATCGAGTCAGCGACGTATATACGGTACATTACACACAGTGCGATCGAGTCATTTGAATCGACGGTACAGCACGGGGAAAAGATCGGCTCGGCGAGGAAATTCCATTTTTTTCATCGAAACAATCGTTAAATCGTAAAATCAAAGAGCCTGCTACATAGTTACTGTAATTCTCTTGAAGTGTAAGTACAAATTTCTATCTTACCTGCCGAAATTAAGCGATGCTTTTAGCCATAAAATGGGCTAGGTCGACTTTGGATAGTTGTACCTGGAGCTCCAACGCTGCGCGTTGGAGCTCCCTGGAGTTAGTCCTCGAGGTGTTTCACAACACCGTCTTTGCCAAGATGAGCGACAAGCTCGCCGACAAGAGAGTTGTCGCTGCTCTGGAGTTGTCTTATCTTTTTAGCTCACCTGAGCCTAGGCTAAGGCTCGAGTGAGCTATTGCGATGGAAATTTGTCCGGCGTCCGTCGTCTGTCGTGCGTCGTCCGTCGTCCGTTAACTTTTTACATTTTCATCTTCTTCTCCAAAACCCATGATCGGAATTCAACCAAACTTGGTAGGAATCATCCTTAGGCAAGTTAGGGGTAGGGGGCCCAAAGTTGCTAAAATGGTCATGTGGCCCCCAGGGGGGCCAGGGGGAGGGCCCCCAATTGTAAAAGCTATGTAAATTTCAAACATCTTCTTCTCCAGAACCAGGCATAGCTCAGACTTGGTATTGTGTATGGAGATACCTCTATAGATGAAGAATGAATGTTGTTCATGAAATTTCTCTGAGTGGCCCTATAGGGGCCCTGTGGGGGTAACATACTGGAGAGGGGGGGGGGGGGGCGCTGCCAGGCAAAATGTACATTCTGATCTTCTCCAAAACACATGATCGGAATTCAACCAAACTTGGTAGGAATCATCCTTAGGGGTAGGGGACCCAAAGTTGCTAAAATGGTACATGTGGCCCCCAGGGGGAAGGCCCCCAATTGTAAAAGCTACATGTATGTAAATTTCAAACATCTTCTTCTCCAGAACCAGGCATAGCTCAGACTTGGTATTGTGTATGGAGATACCTCTATAGATGAAGAATGAATGTTGTTCATGAAATTTCTCTGAGTGGCCCTATAGGGGCCCTGTAGGGGTAACATACTGGAGGGGGGGGGCGCTGCCAGGCAAAATGTACATTCTGATCTTCTTCTCCAAAACACATGATCGGAATTCGACCAAACTTGGTAGGAATCATCCTTAGGGGTAGGGGACCCAAAGTTGCTAAAATGGTACATGTGGCGCCCAGGGGGAAGGCCCCCAATTGTAAAAGCTATGTAAATTTCAAACATCTTCTTCTCCAGAACCAGGCATAGCTCAGACTTGGTATTGTGTTTGGAGATACCTCTATAGACGAAAAATGAAAGTTGTTCATGAATTTTTTCTGGGTGGCCCTATAGGGGGTCTGTGGGGGTAACATACTGGAGGGGGGGGGGTGTGGCAAGTTGTCCGCCATCCATAAACTTTTTACATTTTCAGCTTCTTCTCCAAAACCCATGATTGGAATTTAACCGAACTTGGTAGGAAGCTCAGACTTGGTATTGTGTATAGAGATACCTCTATAGGCCTAGATGAAGAATGAAAGTTGTTCATGTGCTAGAGAGAACATGCACCAGATGTGAATTGATCCACCTCAGGTGAGCATCGTGCCCCCTGGGGCTCTTGTTTATTTGGTGACAAGGTGACAACCACCGTATACTCAACACTTCTGATCGTCTCCTACAGGCTGTTCCCAATACCCCAATCCTGTCTTACCGACGCCCCCGCAACCTCAAGGATCTCATCGTTCGTGCTGAAGTCCCCCCTCTCTCGCCATTCTTCTCCCATTCAGCACGGCACCTTCAAATGTACAGCCAACAAATGCACCGTATGTGCTATACACATCCACGAGGGTGACACTTTCACCAGCAACTCTACCAACCTCCCTCACCAAACCAAGGGCAATATCACTTGCACCACCACTAATGTTGTATATCTCATCACTTGCAGAGTCTGCAGGACCCAGTACGTAGGGGAAACCAAGACCACACTCAAGAGACGCTTCTATGGGCACAGATCCACTGTCAACACAGCCAAGCTTGACACTCCAGTGGGCCACCATTTTAACCTTCCTAACCATTCCATCACCGATATGATTCTACAGGGCATTGAATCTTTAGGTACCCGTCCCGACACAGTCCGAACCAGCAGGGAGAAGTACTGGATGAGACGACTTCGCACCATCCAACCTCATGGCCTCAACATCCAGGAGGGAAATGATTAATACATCTTTTTACTCCCCTTCCTTACATTATTACATATATGTGTATATATATATATAAACCTCACAACAAGGGTCCCAAGTCCTTGTGTTGCCATAAAGCCATTATGGTAATAGCCGGGAGGGCGCATTGTTATACATAATTTGTATATATATATATATATATACTGTATATTGACTGTAAATATATATATATATATACAGTCAAACCTGTCTTAGCGGCCACCTGTCTATAGCGGCCACCTGCTTATAGCGGCCACCAAAAAATCCCCCGCAGGATATTACTGTGTTGTAGACCCTGCATATAGCGGTCACCTGCCTAACGCGGCCAGCGGCCACCCATTATGTATCCCTCGGTCAATATCTGACCGCGTATAGCGGCCACCAATATCGAGTCGAGCCGTAGCTTCATGCACAAAAAGTAGTTTTTGCCATAAAAAGTTAGGCATAATAAAGCCGCGATGTGTTTACCGAGTCCTAGCTCAGTCACACTCTCGCACAAACGTCCTGAATAGATTCTACAATGGCCAAGAAGATCTAAAAGTTTTACCACATTGCCGACTAATTAGAGATTAAAAGTCTTTTTAGTAAGAATTAAGCACTAGTATTGTTCGTTTACGTAATCTTCGCACCATCCAGCTGCGATCTCCTGCACCTGTATTGTTCTCTTAAGCTATCACGGTCGGCATTGATAGCGATCGCCATTGCGCAATAGCACAGGCTTGTACACTTAAATATTAATTTTTATTTTTTTAAAGATTTATAAAAAAAATTAAAGGGTTAAAGCTATCGACGAAAATTATAAAATATTTTTTTTTTTAGAAAGTGAAAATAATAAAATACTACCCAGCTATTATTTTTTTAAGGATCAATAATAACGATTTCATGTACGAAATTGTCCTGCTGAAAAACGGCAGGAAAACTCGTCCACCAGCGATCCATTGCATTGTCGACGTTCGCACTTTCGACGAATCAAGCGAGCACCTTCTATCGCCTGTTCTCAAAAACAGTTAAAACTTCTTTTAAACCATTCAAAAGGCAAATATTTATTGAATGCATGAATTGCATGATTTTATTCAAAAGATAAACTTATTATTGTAATTTTTTGACAAGAAGCAAAAGCATGATTAGACATCGTTTTTAGACTATAAAAATCAAGAACAGCAGTCTACCGTGGGCGACTACGTACGTGGTAATTTGTGAGTTGCCCTTAAAGGGAATTTGAGGGAAAATTCATTTTACAGAGATTGCTTGTATTGTATATCTATTGTTTTTCTCATTTATTGACAACAAAGCACATTATTTTGGCATTTTATATATCATATGACATGTTATACGTCAAATCTGTAGATCTATAGGAGTATAGCTTGTTTTCCTAAGTGATATCAGTCAGACCGCAGGTCGTATGCAAATGAGCAAAAATCGCGCATTTTATTTCCAGTGCCCGAAATGGACTCTCTCCCTGCACCCAGTCGGCTGTATCGCATGGTCATCTTTAAAGTTATGTTCTTAAATAAATATAAATGCTATGCTCATTAGACTTTCTGCAAAAATAAATGAATAGTTTACCAACACAGGGATATTTTGTTTTAGTCAGAATTTTAGAAATAAGTTGTTCAAAATAACTGATGAAATAGTCATACAAAAGCCTTTTTTTCACAAGATTTCAAGTTGTTAAAAGACATATAAAAAGTATATGAGCCGCAATCAAGACACATATGTATGGAAGCGCTGGAATCTCATCTTTTTCATCGTTACATTCAAAACATCAATAGATTTATGACAGAGTCAGGATCCGGCAATATTCAGCCGCAGATCATCCGTTGTCAAGACCATGGTCAAGACCATAGAATCTTAGCCCTGTGATTGGCAAGCAAGCCATCTGTAACCAAGTGCGCGTTGAATGAAACAATGCGCAACCTGTTGCTTCATCCTTGCGCAAACATGCGCATAGCTGTTGCCAGGCTGTGAGAAAACATCTTGCGTGGTGGTAACCAATCGGAATGCTGGAATTGACTTTTTTAAAGACAAAGTGTGTACATTGGTTACATATTGCTGGATCCTGACCCTGTCATGAAGTGCACATTAATGTTATTTCAATCTTTGGAAAGTACAGAAAATGCCCTTTACGTTCATGTCAAATTTGCCCTGGCTCACAATAAAACTATGGTAGTTTTGGCCAGATTTATATTTCATTTCATTTCCATTTTTTGTCATAAATGGAACACCATTTTTTTCCAATTTCGTCTTTTATTTTGAAAACAACAAAAGCATGTCACAAATCTCTGATCCCTCTTCTTTTATTTGATGCATAACTCATGGCAATTGGTGAATGATAAGTAGTCTATTCAATAGTTTGCAAATGAGATGTTCCTGGCTGTTCTTGCTCATTATGTATTCATAGTCAGGCAGAACTGGAAATAAAATAGCGCGCTTTTTGGGGACCTGCGGATTGGCTGATATATAATATTATGGATACACATACACTATAAGTGATGTTGCGTGTATGTGCAAAAATTAAAAATGGCCGCCGACCTGTCTATAGCGGCCACCTGTCTATAGCGGCCACTTTTTCCGTTTCCCTTTGGTGGCCGCTATAGACAGGTTTGACTCTATATATATATATATATATATACACATATATTTTATTTGCATTTTACCTCCTCGTTTGGTTTAGACACATATTTTACAGACTTTATATGCACATGTTTATATTCTTCAGTATAAAGTATGCAAACAGACGATTGGTACTACAAAACTTAAAGATAACATTTAACAAATTCATAGTGACGAAGCTTTTCGACCTGCACTCATCGGGTCACAACGCAGGAATGAGAGAATACAAGAAATACAAAAGTCAAGGAAGGGTGTGTATAGCGACCCGGGTAGGATCCGGGCACGCTAGAATAATCGAAGCGCTTGTACAAACTCCTTTTGTCGGCACAATAGCGGATCTCTCGACTGAATGAACAACGCTTCTAAGAAGCGAAGATGTTGAAAGCTGCGTGCTCGGGCAACAATAGTGAACTGAGCCGGGTTATACGCCTTGGAACAAGCCGGACTATTTAGCAAGTGCTGACCAATAGCAGAGTCGCTGTGACTGCGGCATTGAACATTAGCGACGCTAGCAGCGGTTTTGCAGTTACGCTTCGGCTGTGCTCGGCTACCAGCTGATGTCTGTCGTACCACGGAGGGTACGTGCTGTTTAATGCGGTCCGCTAGACGCTGAGATGTACGGCCAACGTAGACGGCTTCACACCGACAATGATACTGATAAACGCCATTGCTCATTTGGGGGGAAGGCAGTACATCCTTGCGAACTGCGGGTAGCATTCTATTAGTAGAGAACACGACACGCGTAGCCACGGCAAAGTAACAGCGCGACACTGTATGCTTAATATCGCGCGCATACTTATCAGACACTTTACCTCGCCAAGGTAATTTGAGGTAGACCGGGCATTTATTGGGCCCATACACAGGGCGAGTCCGCGAATCAATAGTACGCTGCACAACGCGATCAATGACAAGCTCCGGATAGCCATTGTCTCGTAGGATTTGCTTGATGCGAAGAAGCTCAGGGTTGAGCTTACACGGAGAACAAATTTGCAAGGCGCGACACACTAAGCTATTAATCAAACCAGTTTTATACGATGTAGCACTGTATGAATCCCATCGCGTGTACTGGCCCGTAAACGTAGGTTTACGATATACGGACGTGAGAAGTTTGCCGTCACTCTTCTCAACCAGTACATCCAAAAATGGAAGCGTGTTAGACTGCTCCATCTCACATGTAAACCGAAGCGCCGGATGAAGCGAGTTGAGTTGTGTAAGAAAGTCCTTGCACACAGCTTTCAACATCTTCGCTTCATAGAAGCGTTGTTCATTCAGTCGAGAGATCCGCTATTGTGCCGACAAAAGGAGTTTGTACAAGCGCTTCGATTATTCTAGCGTGCCCGGATCCTACCCGGGTCGCTATACACACCCTTCCTTGACTTTTGTATTTTCTTGTATTCTCTCATTCCTGCGTTGTGACCCGATGAGTGCAGGTCGAAAAGCTTCGTCACTATGAATTTGTTAAATGTTATCTATAAAGTATGCCTTACATCTTATAGTCTTGTATACAGCAGACAGCAAATATATATTTTTTCACCACACTTTACTTTATATGCCATATATTTTGCACTTGGTGTCTGACAACTCGACTCCCTCTTTATTTTCTGCCCTACCACTCCACTGCACTGGACTTGTACAGTACTTATTCCTTTCTCTTGTCTTTGCATTGTTCCTTATCCTGTTTGATGTTGCCTCCCCACTTATCCTTTGCTTTCACAGGTTACCCACCCTTGAGCTTGGTTTTTGACTCCCCACACTCCCCTTTTGTTCCCATTGTTTTGTGTCCACAGCTCCTCCCTTACAGTTCCTGTTACATGTAATCTGTTTTGTGTCTGTAGTCTATATATATATGCTTGTCTTGCTTTTTATGTTTGTCTTTTTGCCTCTGACGAAGATTCTGCTAGGATCGAAAGCTCAGGCCCCTTTTGACTCCATTTTACTCCATTGGCTCGCTATTATTGGATAAGCAGTTTTCAGCAGCTTGTTTTCGATATCTTTTTTATTTGTTGGAAAGCGCCTCCACAGTTCATTAGTGGCGATTCTATGAGATGCGAAAGGTGTAGTTTCAACTTTCAAGTAATAATATTAATTCTTAGCTCATCGTTTACTCGTATATATGATGCCTTTACCTATTACCAGATTACCGACCTCTTAGTCTTAACGATGTTTCCAACGACTACGGGAAAGATTCTTCATGAAACATAATGAAAATTCATCAGACTACTACCCAAATACTGGGGAACAAGATCCAGGTACTGACGAGCGATAATACTTGCGCGTTCTTGTAGAAATGACGTCACAATAGAGTCATCTCATTTTACGCATAGAGGAAGAAGTGCGTCTTATTACCGACCCCTGCACATAAGTCAATGGCAATTTATGAAAAGAGATTATTTTAATGAAAATATGAAAAATTAACAATAAATTGATAATATTTACGTTTTTATTCCTCATCTTGCTCTATTTTGGCTGTTCTCAACGTTGCTAGGCATTCTACGCGTAGTCCCATGCGTTGATTTGCAAGACGCGCGCTAGATGCCATGATACGCTTAATGGTCGGTATTATGTCTGGTCGGTATTACTTTTTTAGGTGAAGTGATCATACACTAGTTAAGGTTTGATCTAAACCTTTTTTCAAAAATCACTTTTAAATATATTTTGATCAGTTACGAGGGTGGGGCATGATTAGTATCATTTAAACATTCACTGCAGTCTGTCTCTCTCTGCTTCTCTTCCCCTATATATATTCCCCTCTCTGTTTATCTTCTCCATTCCTTTCAGCTCTTAGCTTTTCTCAGTCTTTCATACATCTCTGCCCACCCAACGGCATCCTCTTATTCTTCTCTTTCAGCTTACTCTCTCCCCTCTCCATCCCCCCTCTCCATCCCCCCTCCCCCCACCCCTCTCTCTCTCTCTCTCTATCAATCTAAATTTCAGGGGGAAAAATATATTTTGAAAAGATTAAACCAAATTGCGGGAATGATATTGATGGATGCACCTCCCTCGGGGGTATGAAACGAATGAAATCACAATTTTATAAATATAGCGAGATAAATATCAGTTTGAAAGTTGCCACACATCGTTCTCCATAGCATATTAATAGTCTTTGACTTCCATACCCATCTTACGTTTCATGAACGTAATAGAAATTACTATAGTTACAACTTTAGTATAAATATGCTTATCGAAATAATCATAACAAATATTCTATTAATTACTTTAATAATTTGCATGATTATTCCAATAACAAGCTATTTGGAGTAATATTCTTGTAAAAACTCAATGTCAATATATTAAAATGAGTTCTTAGCGCTAAACTATCACATTATGGAGTCCTTCAACCAACGTTCAATTTACCGGTTGCAAAAATATGAATACTGCGATTTTCTTTTATTCAATTTTTCTAAAAAGACTAAAAGCAGAAAAGATGAGGTATAATTGGTCTACTAAATTTGTAAAACATTTTAATGGGAAATTCATGCATGTTTCAATCATAACCAACCATTTAAGCCCCAAAACGTAATTTAAATTTTCTGGAATAAGCCGAGAGGATCATGAGAAAGACTATATTCTCGAACTTGCGGTATCGATAGCTTGTCTGTCATTGCTTTGTGAAACAGTTTGTCGGCAAGCGGACATCTCCGCAGAGGCGCCGATAAAGATATGACTGTGATGGAGCTGGCGTCGTGAAACGGCCCCCAGGGGGTCGTTTCATCAAACCGTCATAATTACAAGATCAGCGACATCTCGACACTGTCGCTCAACTTGTCCGCTAGGCCTAGGTGTTTCACAAAGCCGTCTTTGCCAAGACCAGAGACAACTTCGCCGACAATTGACTTGTCGGTACTCCAGACCTGTCATATCTTTTTAGAACGACCTCACAAGCCAGCTTTTAGTCAGTCTATGGGCTGTGAAAGAATAAGAAATGTAAATTAAGAGAACATTTATTTCCTGATCTCCAAGTACTATCCTTTACCATTCCTTTATCAAATAGTGTTACTACTGTTCGTATTATAATATTGTACAGACGGGCAATATGTTCTTATGGCTTCTTGACCCCCAACAAGTAAATGAGATTAATATTAAAAATACCCACATCCGTCTACCATAGAATCAGCATAAAAAATGCAATAGACCCATGTGAACGACGACAATACATCATGTATGTATTTTCCCTATATTTTCCCTTTTCACGCAATGCTTTGATATGAATAATATTATATGTATCTTTTGATAAATAGAAATTAAAAATTGGGCCATAAAATATCTTAATTTAATCATTTTCTCTAAAGTGAACACGATTTGGGTCTTCTTTCCATAATTAGTTAATTACGGTATCCTCTTACCTACAAATCTAGATTCGTACATCGCAAAAGCCTCTTCGAGTTTTCTCAATTTTATAAATTCTAAGATGCCATAAGTAACACATCTTTTCATGTAAATGGGATGTTTGTATCACCAGCATTCATCTTCGCTGCCATTTTTGACATTTTGGAATAGTTTGGGAAAAACTGAGCCTCAAAATCTGTTTTGGTAATTGATGATAATTCCAATGGACTGCTACTGTTTTTTCGCCGGTGAGTATTGATATCATTCAGTTGTCGTTTATCATGTCTTCGTGAAACAGTTTGTCAGGTCCATGACATTTCCGTAGATCGCCGACAACAGTTATGACTGTCATGGAGTTGATTTGATAAAACGACCCCCTGGTACTGGCATGACTGGCCTACGGAGCTGTACATGGCCATAGGATGCATACTGTGGAGGGACTTATGAACAAAAAAACTACATCTTATTAAATATCGTGGCTGTTACATAAGCAGGAATTCTTGCCAATATCACCATTTCTCATATGCTGTGAGCCATGCAAACCACCCTCGGAGTTTACTATAGGGGTTACCTTCCAGGATCAACTCAGATTTTAAAAATGAATAAAGAAGAAAAAAAAATCGGCAGGTGTGATCAGGTTTTTTTTTACCTTGCACATGTAACTTTTATATATGATTATGGGACTACCCATGCAAGGTAAGATTTGTGTAGTCCCATATGTAGTCACATCAGAAGTTTGACACACTACTGAACGCACCGCATTGTGCATATTTGTGGGGTGCGTAGCTTATGGACTCCTGGCCATACAGTCTAAAGGAAAGAGAGTTTTTGAGAAAATTACAGTCTAACTTATTCATTCTGTACTACCAGATGATGGTGATGGAGAAGATGATGATTGATGGATAGATTTGTTCATGGAAATTAAGATTTACATAAAACAGTAAAAATCTACCAATACAAATATTATTTGATTCTTAAAAATATTTATTAAAATTATTTTTACATGTTCTGATTGTTTTGAAGGACACATGATACATCTCTAGGAATTCTACAGCAAACAATATCATGGATGAGGGAGATGTAACTCTCCGGCATCAGTTCCAAGTCCTACAGGAACAGCAGCAAAAGAAGCTGATGCGAATGAAACAGAGACAGGAAGGCAAGGCAGCCAAGAAAGATGCCTCTTCCAAGGCGGAAGATGTTCAAGGTGATGAAAGTGAGATGAATGGATTCGGAGTGCAAGATGACCTTGGCCTGAAGGTAAGTTTGTTTTTCCATTTTTTCTTGAATATTTCTTTTTGTTTACATCCATAACAAGAAAACATTGAAATTATTCATGAACTGAAAGTGATCCTAACACCTAGCTGGATGCTGTGATTTTCAGTTCATGGACTGAAAGAAATCTTCATACTTGAAGCAATTAGACATCACTGGTGACAGTGGCGGCAAAACGTTGGGCTCGAACAATGGAAGTGAAGGGGCACCTATTGTCCGCCAAACAAAAGATGCACCCCCACTTTCATTGTCTGAGCCCGATGTTCCAACACCTCTGACTGGTGATATCAAATTAGCATGATTTAGAACTAATAAAAATGTGATGGATTTTAAAAATCTTTTTTAATGTCAGATGTGTTTTTAAGGTTTAATACCGTTATTATCGATGGATGAGAAATTGTTTAAAACTTCTGCTGATGTACAGACTCAATATATTTTTGGATACTTTTCTTTAGGAGTGGCTCTCTTATTCTTGAATATCATAAAAATGATGGAACGACATTCCATTTTTCTTTTAACCTACAGCTGAGTGATCCAGTCACCAAGAACTCAATGTTCCAAGAACATATAAATGAGCAGTTATCAGATAACATTAGGGTGAGTATGACAAGAGTACTATGTTCTTATATTAGTTCAATCCGAAGTTATCTTTGGCTTTCTCTCAGTATTCAAATGGTTAACGACAAGAAGCTTAATAATAGTGGCAGTTTATGTTGGTCCTTTTCCACTGAAAACAAAGTTCTTTAAGATGTCATTCCTGGGTCAGCATTAGAGATTGTGGAGGTTGTGGTATTGAACTGAGTGGCCATGCAGTGACATAGTTTTGTGAAAATCTGTGACTGAAGTTGAACAATCGTATTCAAGTTGCAGCTACTTATAAGTTGATCTAACAGTGTTTCATGCAACAGCTCTCTCTGTGATAACTTTTTTTCCTCCTTGTGCAACAGGAGTTGAAAGATGAGACAGGAAGGCTGTATAAACTTCTCAGTGAGAGGGACTATGAAATCAGGAAACTTAAAAAACAGAGAGAGCAGGACAGACTAGCACTAGGAGGTATGAAAACATTTGAAGATTCTTTTTTTTTCTTTTCAGTCTGCCATTCTACATTATTCCTGCCCCCCCCCCCCCCATTTTGTTGTTGTTGACCTTTTCACCTTCTGTCCCATCTTAAATTGCATGGTTCATATGAATTAATCTGTGTAGCAAAGTCTCAAGGTGACAAAAACTGTCAGGGAGATCTTTATGTTAAGTTAGTATTAAGACGTGACCCCCAAGTACCTCATTTCAGAACAGAATAATCACAATTAACAGATGGAAGATGCTTCTTTTGCATCATGTTAAGCCTACTACATTTTACTTCTCTGCTGCCTGAGAGTAATCGCACAATGTTTTTAAGGATGGGAACTACAGACAATCTTCTTTTTCACACTTTTTCATACTTTCCTTTTTCTATCCCTCTCTGTTTTTTTTTTCTTCTTCTGTCTATGTTGTCTTTACTTATTGTTTTTTGTTTTGGTATCTCCATCTCACTCTCTATTTCTTTTTCTTTCTCTCTCTTTCTCTCTCTCTCTTTTGCTCACTCTCTTGTACCAAATTAGGAGGTGGGGTTGCCAATGAGACAGCTGCAACAAGGATTGTAGAGCTGTCCAAGAAATCTAGGGAGCTTACAGCAGAACTGGAGAGTGAGAAGACAAAGAATAGACAACTCGCCCGTAAAGTCAGAGATTTGGAGATGGAGGTCAGTGTGATATAAATCTCCTGTGCAGTAGAAAATATCTAGTAATAGAAAAGGTGCCAAAATGATAGATGTAATGATTTAATACTGTGTACACTAAGTCATTTTTATAAGACGTAATGGAGGACTCAGTGTGTTAAATTGTATAGTGCTGGGGTGACATCCCAGGTTTTACTGGATGTATATGTAAAATGAAGCAAAGATATGGTTACAGTTTAGCAACTAGTGGCACCTATAGCTGTAAATTCTACCCAAAGGATTTGTAATTGAGAGAATTTAATGTCATACCCAAGGACAGCAGGTTATAAACCAATAATCTCTTAGTTTAAAGAGCATTGCTCTTTCCCAATGTTCTATTTTTGTTTTCTCAGATATTGGAAAATTATAATTTTCATATTTGTGGAATCTCTACACGAACTGCGAGCCAAGAAATCTCTGTCCAAATAACATATTTTTGTTTCTATTTCAGATCAGTCGAGGTGCAGGTTCAAGCAGACCAAGACCACCAAGTCCTACAGAAGAGCAAGTAAGATAAATCACTCTACTTTTCCAAAAGTGAAGTGCAGCAGTCTGTGTGTCAAATACAGTTTGTCGTTTTTTATGGATTAGGATTATATCTAGAGAGAAATTACACATGATTATTATTGAACTTATCTTGAATTCTTATTTTGAAAAATACTATAGTTGGTTAAATAAAGGCTTTCTGAAAAATGCTTCTGATTCATACACACTGCTGAACTTCATCCTAAGCATTCCTCATTGACAATTTTGAATTGGAGAATATCAATGTATTCATGAAGGGCTTAATACTACTGCTTCAAGTCTTGGAGAAATTCTATTAAGCACTTATAAAGTCAGAATTTCTTTTCTAAAAGGTATTATTTTTTATTGTGACAGGCTGCAGCAGTACAGGCCGAGCTGAAGGCAAGCCAAGACAAACTTAGCCAAGCCAATGCTAAGATGGGGGAGTTCCGTACACAGATAGCCACCCTGAAACAGGAGCTCAAAGTATGCCATAAGGTCCTGAGCAGTGAGATAGGAGACAATGTAAATATCCAATCTTTGCTCAACCAGCCCAGTGGATGGAAGGGACGGGCACAGCAAATACTCTTGCTTCAAAAGAAGGTAAAAAGGGTTTTTTCAGAGCCTAAGGGTGGACTTGATTATGGTATATGGTATTGTAAAATCGATCATGCAAGCAATGACATCACACTGGATTAAGATTTCATATTTCTATCACTTTGTTAGTGTACATTTCTTCGAAATTCATTATCAATCTGAAATTTGACAATTTAACTTGTAGATGGGTTTGAGAACAAAAAAAATGTTGTCTTGTATGTTATACATTTATTAGGCTTGATATAATTTACAAGCCTTTGATTGTTTAAATTTAAGAAAAAATATATTGACTACATATTTCATGTTTTTGAAAGCTTATTGTTTGGTAGTATTTTGTGTTCATATTAAACCAAACCAAAATTCAATCCTAAATGTTAAATTTTGTGATTGGGTTGTAGGTGGAGAGGTTGAAATCTCAAGCAAACCAGGTACCAAGTATGAGACCAGATACAGAACTGAGCCTAGAGGATCGTTTCATGACCATGGATATCACTGAGGATGGCCTAGGTATGTCATCTCTTCTGTCGGCACCGGTACAAAGGACCAGCAAACCATCTATCGATGAGAAGCAGCGAAACAGGGTCAGGCAATTGGAGAAGGAAAAGAGAGAAGCTAAAGAAGTAAGATATCTTTAAGATTGTTTTCCTGCCGAGTAAATTGATGGAATAAGTCATCATTTATTGAAGGTTAATGCAGTGAATGTGTCACTTTTCAATGTCTAAAGATTTGGATGAGAAAATAGTGTTGGTTGGGTTGAAGTGATAGTGATGACTAGAGGTAGTGTTGATTATATGATCAGTGACTGAAATGTTTAATGTAGGAACAGAAAATTAGCTTACAAATGATTAGCCTACTGTTATAAATTTAAGATTTTATGACCTAATGAATAGGAATATTTTGGATACCCTGTGATTGAATACGTGATGGCAAATGTTAAATGATTCCTCCAACTCCCCAATAGATTTATGGTTGAAAAGCTATCCTACTTTAATAACTCAAACTACGTGTATGCTCTTGACTTGTGTATTTTAAAGTCATCAAGGTGGCTAGATGTAGTTTGATGCTTGAGGAAGAAACTTGTATTGTTGTCTTTTTTATGGGGTTGTTGTTCTATTTATTTTTGTCTTTGTAGCGAGTGAGTAATGAGCTGAAAGCCTTGGAAGAAGACCATGCACGGTTAAAGAACAAGATGGATGCCTGCAAGGCTCGTAATAAGGTTCTCTCAGAAGAAATCAAAGGGCTCAAGCAACAGGTGGCTAGATGCATGGATAAAGGCAGACATGATGATGAACTCATTGAAGCCCTACTGGTAAGTTTATCACAGTAAATCCTCATTCACACATGACACATTAAACAGCTTTTAAAAAAGAAGAAGAAATGCTGTGGCAAAAATGAAAAGATTTTGCACGTAAATGAATAGAAAGTAGGGGTTTAAAATTCATTGCACTCAACAAAGGCCCCTACACGTATTCTGTGATTTGTGTGCTATGATAATACAGATTGGTGATGTGCACTATTGTTTTTTTTAGATGGGTCTACTGCATCATGTGTAAACTAGGCTTCATAGCTACTTTCTTTTCCACCATGTCTATTATGAGAATATCCTATAAGGGTCAAAAGAGGAATGTCCATAGCAAAATTGGAAATCATGTAGATGAACAACGAAGCTGGCTGTTGGAATTTTAAAAACTTGGCTTTTGTTAGCAAGTTTGTTTGATTTTCTTTCCATTGATTAAGTACATGTATGTAATTTTCAAATGAATGTTCATTTGTCACCGTGAAACCCACTTACAAGAATATGATTAAGTTGCAGTTAATCTATTTGAAACCTGTAGAGGTAGGAAGAAATGATTGTAAAATGGAAGTATAATTGGGAAATCGTGTTGGATTGTTTTGGAAATTTGTAGAAACAGCAGAGCCAGCTGAAGCAATCATTGGATGAGTTGAGCAACAAGAACCAGCATAATGTTGAGCAGCGGGTACGTGACAGTCACAGCCTACACCAGCATGCACAGAGGGAAGCCAATGCTATGGAACAACTCCGCATCATCGTCATGGAGAAGGAAAAGAAGGTCAAGGCTTTGGAGGAAGAGATCATTGAGATGAGAAGACAAGTAAGTGCACTTTTTTTTTTAAAGTTTGATCTTCCAGTGATTATAATGGTTAAAAGAAAAGGTTTGATTTTTGGCAATTATGGGAAGCCCTATAATTGACTGTATTGTGTTTATTTCCCAAGTATGCTTTCATGGTTGTGAACCTTTCCCTTTAAAGTTGCAGTAACTGGTTTAACTCAGGATATTGTCTTACAATTGCTTGTCTAGTAATCTTACAGCCATTGGTTTTATTTTTTAGTCCAATATCTTGGTTTTCGCCTTTTAATGAAGATTTTGTAACTGTGTTCTTACATTGCTAGTACAATCATTATTCATTTATTTACAATGTTATCGATGAAGACTTTAAAAGCAATTACTCTCAAAATACAGATTTGCTGTCATTCTGCTAGAAATTCCCATATTAACCCTTTATCTCGGAAACGCAATGTCCAACGAATTTGAAAATTTGCATGTCGATAGATCTTCACATGCTCAATCTGATGGTGTGATTAATTTTAATCAATTATGCAATTTGATCTCGGAAACGCAATGTCCAACGAACTTGAAAATTTGCATGTCGATAGATCTTCACATGCTGAATCTGATGGTGTGATTAATTTTAATCAATTATGCAAATTTTTTGAATAATTAGCTAATTAATTATTCATAATGCATATTTTATGCATTTTTTGAATATTTTCAGCCTAAACAAGTAGAAAACTACACGAAAACTGTAATAATGAATAATGTTTCCCAAATGTGAAATAAATCAATTCCTTATGTTTTGTATTGTTGTCCTTATGTTTTGTATTGTTTTTATTCCTTATGTATATCATTGTTTCTAAAATTTGCCCAATTTATCTCAGAACAATATAGAAGCACGAATCAAGTGGAAAACCAATTCCTGAGCAAGATTCATAAAGAAATGCAAGCCATTGTCTATTGACAGCATGTACATGTAACTGTACACAAATATATGGAGCGATTAGCAATTTTAATGACATGCGCATACTAATTAGCATATAACGCCCCCTAGGTATGTCTGATATGGACAAATGTATCAAAACGTGCGCAAGACTTCAGGGAAAAAAGTCATGAAGCGAGAATCCGAAATTGCCAGCGGTCGCGATGCAATCACCAAAAATATGGAGGGGGGCCTCCGAGGCCCCCCCCCCCCAGTGCAGTTAGGGTTAGCATGAATTAGTTATTTAGTTGGCATCTCTATTAATTAGTACCTTTACCTGACACTCCATTATTTAAACATTTCTTTAGAAGCAACAAGTGAATGGTCTGGATAGACCACCATCCCATCAGGGTTTCACCCTTGACAACAGACCCCCATCTAGCCCGGGCTTTGTCCTCAACCCAGCAGCCACGCCCATTAACAGACCCCCATCATCCAATGGTAGGAGGACACGTGCCATCACCAACACTTCACCAGCACCTCCTCCTTCAAGGTGAGAAAAATCTTGAAGGCTTTGAATTATTAAAAAAGCTGTGGTAGATGAAAGTAGTTCCCGTTGACCCATTGCCTACATGGTAGATGAAAGTAGTTCCTGTTAAAGGCATTGCCTACATGGTAGATGAAAGTAGTTCCTGTTAACCCATTGCCTACATGGTAGATGAAAGTAGTTCCTGTTAACCCATTGCCTACATGGTAGATGAAAGTAGTTCCTGTTAACCCATTGCCTACATGGTAGATGAAAGTAGTTCCTGTTAACCCATTGCCTACTGGAACTGATGATTCCTGCATTCAAGCCTATAGAAATGAGATAATTCAGTATTTACCTTGATGTAACATCTTGTGTATATGTATTTATATGTGGAACTCTGCATGCTTGTGTACTTTTTGTAATAATGTGTAATCTGTTTATGCGATTGTTTTTCAAAGAAAAAGAAGTAGTTTTTTAAAGTAGTTATCTTGAGTTGAGCCAGAATCAAAATGTATCTTGACCTTTTAATGTATTTGCCATTGGCCGTTTGTTCCAGACAAGGAGCACGTACGTCATCTCAACTGAGCAATCGAAGTGGTTCAAGACAGAGTGTAGGATATGCAGACCTTCCACCCACAGGGTCTCCACTACGATCCATACGCCCCTCAAGCACAGGGTGAGCCCCTACCTCCCCCCCCTCATTTACATCATACCAACACCCATACAAAATGGCCACATTTGGACATGGATGAAGAGGGAGAACTAATTTAAATGCATTATCAGGGACATTAGTACTGAGCTAGTCCAGTCCAGGGAATGAAACACCGTTTAATGTATAGTGCCATTTTGTGCAATATGAAGAAGTCAGTATGGCCCCTGGTTATTAGTATTTTCATGAGATTGTGGCATGGACTGCTTTTCATCCTGCAGATGGTTCACCAGATCCTGTGAACCTAATTTATAAAGAAAAGAGGAATAAGAAATAATACTACAGTGCATGAATAAAATGTAATTAGTGTAAAAGACCCACCCTTTCGTCAAGAATCAAGTGATCAAATTTTAATGCTGCTGTACTTTTCATTTTACTGTATCTCATAGGAGTCTAGCATCATCATATTCTCATGAAGCTGTAGACTCACTAAAACTACAATGCCAAGAGCTCCAGTCACTCAGCCAAGCAGCTGAGGTAGAGAAGGAGAAACTCCTGGAACTGGTTGCTCTTCTACAGAAAAGGTAAGGGAGCTTAGTGCTCCAATAATGTGCATCTTCTTTCCTAATGATGTTTAAAAATAATTGAAAATTATAGATTACATGTTAGTCCTTTCTAAGACAGTAGAATATGTCTACTGATGTACATTGTTGGGGTGAGTAATTACAGCTACCACACTTCCTCTCTTTTTATTTTGTATTTTTATTTGTTTTATTGTGGGGTATTTTAGAGAGGGGAGGATGAGGCAGCCTTTCCCTTAATATATCCCTGCTCCGCCAGAAATGTCTTATGCTTTTCATTTAAATTGAAATGGAGTCTCATACACTCCGCTAGTGTGTATCCGATTTTTCAGGAATCCCTCAGTTTAAGTGAAGTCATTAAAAAAAAAGTTATCAGTCATTTTCCAAATCAAAAGCAAAGTTAAGTTTGTTAAGGTATTTGTGTCTTATATATATTATGATTTGTCAGACTTGAGGAGAGTGCAACTAAAGCAGCCGACTCCCAGAATAATCTCCATGAGCTAAAACAGAAGAATGTTTTCTTAGAGAAACAACTTGGGAGAGCCAGGATGGAAAGTGGAAAAGGTATGTTTCTTGTAGTGCTTCTAACTGCTCTTCTTTCACAACAAACTTTCATGTTATTGATCATCATAGACAGTTATGTAATAACCAACTTTCATTGTAATGTATTCTGTAGCTCTATCTTTGTGTTTTATCAGAGAGAATGTATATTAACACGAGAGCCGTTAATTGCAAATGTGACACTTAATGTAGTTCATCATATTGATGAACATATAGTTCATGTTCAAAGTTGATCATCAATTCCCCTATACATTTATGTTTCGCTGTTGTTGTGTATGTACCCAAAGGGCAACTTTGGCAGAGATGTACTGTACTAGTACAATATCAAACTGTCTAGTTTGCTATTGGCATGTGTACAAACTTGTGTATGTATCTTATTTATCATATTATTATGTTTCTTTGTATATGACTAATTTTTTTTTTTTTTTTTTGTAAAAAGATCTGCAATTCGGCTCCCAAGCCGTGAATGATTTTGAATCAATAAACCATTTAAAATAAATAAATAAATAATATTGACAGAGCAGGCAACACATTTTAAACTGTGAAAGTGAATGAGCTGAAGACAAATTTTCAACGTCCTTTGATATTATTTTGTGGACACTTTGCTAATCATTCCAGTGATATTTCTTTAGAGCCTTATGTTTTTCATTTGTCCTCATTACACAGGTGGAAAATCATCAGCAACAATCATCTCCAATAAGTCTTCATCAGGTTTGCTTGGGGTTGATGAGTTACTCAGAGATGGGATGCCAATCACGCAAGACTCTGTTGATTCATTGCAGCAGAGGTGAGCTTTGATGTGTAAAATGGTTCAGAATAAGTCTGAGATACCTGGTTTACGTTCCTAATTGAAGGGGTTGACTTCGCACAGTAACTTTAAAGGGTATTTTGAGTTATGGTTGCATAAAATCAACTTTGGAAGATGAGTTTGATGATTTCTACAATTATTATTTATGTGAGCTGTATTGAAAATGTGCTAAAGTCCAACTGACAGACTGGTATTTTCATGCAAAGATCCTTCAAGTACTTTTTTATGGCAACAACTACAAAGTGTGATTGATGACCACATTTTTTTTTATGTGTGTGAAAGTTTTTTTTAAAGCTTTTGTGGTTCTATATTGTTTTCTTTATTGCTCACTTCCCTATCCTTTACATGTGTTTCTCTCTCTCTCTCTCTCTCTCTCTCTATGCAAAATATATTTCTCTACATTCTGTTTTTATTTATCCCCCTCATTTTCTTTCACTTTTTCTTTGTGTCTCTCTTTCTTTCTCTATCTTTCCTCAATGTATATCTATCTGTGTCTCCCCTTACCCCTCTTGTCTTATCCTTTCATAATGCTATCTCTGTCTACATCTTTTGCTGACAATCTCCGCTTCTGTCTCCCTGCTTTTTTCCACACAGACTAGCCATCCAAGTAGATGAGAATGATGCCCTGAAGACTGCTCTACAGAGCACCCTGAAAGCCAAGGAAGAAGACCTCAAACTCTATCATCAGATGATGGATCAAACCAAGAAGGTCTTTTTACAGGGACTCAGACAGTTCAGACAGACCAGTGTTAATAGTAGTACCCAACAGCAATCCAGCTAGCCAGATCCAATTTGAGCTTGTTCTATTGTGCAGTGATGGGGGGAAAAGCTTTTGTGCAATTTATTAAGTTTTGTAGACTTTATGGCCCGTATTCTCGAAAGCCGCCTAACTTTAAGTCAGGTTTAAACCCCCTAAGTGCTCAGATTTAGGCCACTGGATTATGGAGTGCCAAGTGTCACCTTCTTGATCCTATACAAATCACCATAGTTCTGTAACTAAATGCAAATACAAATACCTGTCTTGATGAAATTAATTTCTGATGTTCATTTCACACCAATTTAAATTTATGTTGTTATATAAATGTATTAATTTATATGGAACTTTGGGTTGACAAATGGTCTTCCATGAATCAGTGGCCTAAGATAGTCAGGCTTAACTAAAAAACACTTTTGAGAATACGGGCCAATGTGATCATTTACTCTCTGCTTCTGTATTTCTCTTTCGTGAACATTCTATAGTTTCTTCTATTTATTTTGATCCCTATGCCCTATTCGTCTCTTGCTTACTGGGCAAGTCCCCTGTATGTCCCATGTATTATCAAGTATTATGGATAGTGCTGTAGCTGGCTACCCAGAATCCTGGTCTGGTCTGGCGCGTTAACATTTTAACATCCTTACTGGGTTCTGGGGAGCGTTTCATCAAGCCTTTTGTCAGTGATTTTTACCGACATCTGTTATAAGCTACTGAAATCCTTGCATCTGATTGGCTGAGAGCATATTTGTCAGTAAAAATCACTGACAAAACGCTTGATGAAACGCTCCCCTGGACCGGTCTGCTAACTCCTTAAGAAACTGAGTTAGATCTACCATAAAAATTTTGACACCAATATTAATGTTTGTACTTTCCCTTTTAGAGGGCTTTGTAACATGTATTACAGTACACTCTAGGCAGACATTTCCATGCTCACACAAATATATTAGAAATTGACATTTTCTATGTGATAAATGATTTTTAAAAGTGAGCTTTTTCACATCTATATTCTACCAGACCTGTGTTACCGAGTTGACCCGATTTGAGGTTTAGTTTGATTCGTGACGGGCTCGGCTCAAAACCCTCAGTCTGGCTAATTTGAGAGCGGTTCTGGTTGCAAGCCACATCACTAATCATGGAATTGTGAATGTAATTTGACATTAGAATTTAATTTTACTTGATATTTTGTCTGATGTAAGCTGTAAGAGGACTATCAGCTTGATACAGTCATCAGATATACTTAAATCTTAGAATTTGTTGATAACGTATGGGACAAAATAACATCCCATCCAGATACACACTTAGATATAATATCACAAAGAGAAATTGAGAAGTCAAGGACAGAATATAGTTGGACTTTTTTGTTGTCCAAACAGTAGTATACAAGGCCCATAAAGCCTCAAATCTTTGTGTTAAATTGACTTTGATTCTCACTCTAAGGTTTCATTTTTCCACGTTTCTTAGTAAACTAACAGTAAACATGCAAGGATGGAAATTGATACTGCCTCTGTGTAAGGTCACATGCAAGTTGATTGAAATCAGCATGAATCATTACTTAGTTCACAAGGTGCTCCCACAAAAACAGTGTGAATTGTTATTTTCATGTCATGCGGTGTTGCTTGAATTTTTGTTGTGAGAAAATCTGCAGATACCAGTGATTGTAAATGATATAGGTGTAGTGTTTCCAAAGCTTGTTGGAATGTGGGACCAAATTGTTTTGGAAATATGGGCAATGTTTGGGTGCTACTGGATTTGTCTCTTTGTTATTTAGTCACTTTATTATATGTGAAGTCAATACTCAAAGACAGTCACCTGCATGATATTGGTTTTGATAACTACTTTTGAGAAAATGACAGAATAGGAATGTCTTATTTTGAAAACAACACACTTGGTAAAGAAATGAAAGTTGTAGGGATGAATTCCAAAACATGAAACCTGTTTAAAAACTGTTATAAGAAGAGGACTACACCTTGACATTGTGCATTGCTGAGTTTGATGCCCTCCAAATAATATTCTTTTGTTACTGAAATAGTAAAGCATTACAGATGTTTTATTTGTAAGATATATATATATATGTTATTATATTCGATGGAAGCTTTAAGCTTTGATGCATCCTCACCTCTTTGAGACTTGGTGATTAAGGTTTAAATGTAGTCGTATGGATTGGGCTCAGATATTAATGACAGTGATTAAATGGAACCAATCACTACCCGAAAAATTGTAATTAGTTAAGACAAAAGAATCACATTAGATAAAATTTATGTGAGACATTTAAGGGTTAAGGATTAAAAAGAATGAAGGGGAAAGATGATTTTATATCAATGCTCACGTGGCACTCGGAGTTAATTTTTGTACACTTGTGAGCATATTGGGATGCATCAGTCTACTCATAAATCACTTTTACCTTCATGTATGAATGTTTTCAAGATTTCAATATCTCTTTAGAGAAGTAATACTTAAAGCTGATATTTATACTGGTATGCCTCTCTAAACGTACCGGTAAACCAGAAAAAATATTTTTTTAGGTTGTTGATCTCCTTTAATGGGAAATCCAAACCTAATGGCAAGTTGCTCTGAAAGGAGGAGGAAAAAATCAGAGAAGCAGACTGTTGAAAGTTTGAACGAAATCGGACAAGCAATAAGAAAGTTATGAATATTTGAAAGTTGTCATCACTATACATATGGGAACAGGATCTGTTTTATTTCATGAGGACCTAAACAATATGCTATCTATCTTATGAATACTGCCACGAGGGTAAAGGAGCTTTAGAGAATCGCAAATGAATATTTTTGTGTATGACAAACCGGAGAGTTGTCCACAAGTATGTCACAATCGACTCACTCGCATAGATGATGTGATCTCATATTTCAAACATCCGTAACTTTCTTATTCCTTGTCTGATTTCTTTCAAACTTTCACCGTCCTGTTTTTCATATTTTTTCGGCGTACACACAAATCATGATTATTACCAAGGTAGGATTGCCCTTTAACATTATACTATTGGGCAGAAATTAATCGATCTCTTGTTTGTTGCCCTCATGTAACCTTGTCACTTCTAGAGCTGTTCATCTAATTATAAACATGTTAATGTTGTTTATAAATTTCCCTGATCAGTTGTGAAGGCATTTATATCAGATTGCTTCAGTAATTCATACAGTGTATTCACCATTTCATAGTGGGTGGCTTGAAAAGCCATGTTTCTCTTCAACCTTGATCTACTTTTGAGACTTTCTGCCTTTATTTTTTCCTCTCCTTTTCTGATGCGATATGTTTTTACAATGTTGAACATAGTTTTATGAAGATAATTTTGTGTTAAGATATTTTGTACATGTACATATTGTTATATACTGTTACATATTGATAATTACGATGTGTAAATATTCCTGGTGAATATATGCGTTAAGATGTCACTGAACAAGTTTCTAGCCTTTTATTTATACTATGTGATTGAAAGCCGTTAGTAAAAGTAAATATTTTAGAGGAAAATAATCTGGGCTGGAAAAAAAAATGTTGACCGAATAATAAAAATGCATTGCAGGAAAGTAAAATGATATTTGGTAATAAAATTGGATAAGTGTGCTGTTGATGGAAGGGGAAGGATGTCAGGGGGAAAATTTAAATTTGAAAATAAAAAATAATGAGGGCAGGAAGAAAAGGTTACCGGTAAGCTTCTTTTGCACACGATGCTGTAAAATAAAATGACATTAAGCGTTTGGTGTGCGCCTCCCAGTTCTGCATCGTATAACTCACAGATAGGGGGGACAATTAAGAAGGGGCTATTGTTGCATGCAGCTATTTTTTTTCTACCCCAACTTGAAATCTTTTACACATAAAATTATTTCGTCTTGCCAGAGACTTTTTTTTGAGGGGGTGGTTTACCACATCAGGTTTGAGTGAGGCTTCAAGGAGGAAGAAGTACCGGAACAGAAAAAGAAAGAAAATAGAAGTGAATGTATGTTATGAAGTACTACTTATACTTTTTAAATGACCCAATGCCAAACCAGACCATTGTTATGAATAATTATATAAACCTGCATACAGGGCTCAGTGATTTCTTCTTATGACTGGGTGGGGGCAGTGAAAAATATGCATTCCAGCGATGCTAAAAATTGTACTTATTCAAAGGAGAAAAGTGACAAAGTGAAATTTGCTTTTTAGGAATAGTGAAACTACAATCCAGAGAATGTCGGCACCTTGCTTTACTCTATAATTGCTACACTCTGGGGGGTAATTTTTTTTTCTCTAAGATTTCGGGGGTGGTGGACTTTAAATACTAAATGAAAATTACTAACTTTTTAAATTTTCAATTTTTATCACAGATTTATGTTAAACTTAAGAGAGAGAGAGAGCTGAATTTATCAAAGAAGTGGGGTAGCAAGGGTCACTTGATTAATTAATGCAACATAAATTCTCTGTGCATTTAACGCTTAATACATTGCACATTTTTATAAAATCAGAGAATTGCCACGACAAATAGTAAAAGTCTGGTGTAAGATATAGCCTTTATTTATTGCAGGATATTTTTCCTCCCAGGAAGCAAATTAAGACTTACATTACTGTGTATATATATACATGTATCGTACTTGTGAGTGAGATTTCATATACTGCTATCACACTGTACATTGTGAACTTGACAATGTAAAGTATAGAAGCCTCTTAACATCAGTATAGCAGACAGAAGTAGAGAACAACCACAACAGTGTTTCTTCATTATCACACCGTAATATTACATAATTCATGGTCTTCAAATGAGCATTACAAGTCAAAACAATATCAGTTGCAGTATTCATATTGAACCGATAGGATCAAAATATATTTGCAATATCGAAACTCAAAGAAATAAAAAGAAATATACTAGGAGTTACTTCCCTCATGATCACTTTGGCAAACTGTGATCACAAATAAAAATGATTAAAAAATACAGTAATAATTAAAGAAAAGGATAAACAGGAAAACCCCTAAAATTATAATTAAGTGACATAAAATATTGAGCAAAATGTCCAGCTGCATTTCTTCATACAAACTAGATAAAATAATTCTATTATCATAGAATGTCAGATCTTTCAGTATCACTTTCATTTTGTCACTTCTGTTTCATGTGCATAAAAACAGAACATTGAGAATAATAAAACTTAGACAAACATGAAGAAAAAAAATGACTTGTGAACTAAAGACTTTCGATTAATTCAAATCAATCCTAACTTGATATCGATCGCATCTCTTATCTCTTTACTACAGAATTGCGATTGACATCAATTGAAAAGTATTTGCGATAAATCGCAACTGTGCACTTAAGAGATAGGAGGTGGGGGGAAATCTGAATAAGTTGCAACTCTTTATAATATCAGCTTTGGTTACATGCTATTTCAGTCTGTACAGACATGCTAACATACAATTTGATACAGAGTCAAGAAATAATTTGATCTTCTTCTGCAAAAATCACATAGTGTGCTATTCATAATTCAACTACATTTACTCTACAAGTAGTAGCACTGTGTCAATGAATGTAAAAGGAGATCATTCTTCTATCATGAGATATTCTTGGTATTTGGTGGATTTGAAAGGAGAGCTACATTTTTAATTCAATCAAATTTCATCACACAATCACAGGCAGTCTTCAAGTATTTTTCCATACATGTACATGAATATCTGTGAATGGATAGTCACACACTAAGCTTGGTGAAATTCATTAATCACTGAATGTTTTTTTCTCTTTGAAGACAAAATTCTGCATACTCAAATAGGATAGTGCAGTTGGGAAAATATCTACAAGTAATAGTATTGTCAATGTAGAATATTCTTTCTTACATAATGATTTCTTTGTTTCTTAATGTTTTGACTACTTGGTTCATTCAGTAACGATATTAATTTGCAATGAGAAATATATGTAGACGGGTGGTATTCTGAGATTTATTTTATCTTGATTTTAGTGAAATAATTTTAATTGTCATAACAAAATGTACGCTTATGGCGCATCATTGGTTAATGCCTGCGGAAAAGTGACTGCGTACACAGAGTTCATCTGCACAAACACCAATGAAATGTTGCAATTTGAAATTTGATATGGCAATTAAAATCTTTTCACTAAAATCAAGATAAAATAAATCTCAGAATACCACCCCAGGTGATTAAGCTAATATAACTCGATATATATCATCCTTTCTTGGATTTATTTATGTACCAATCCACCTCAAAATATTTTGCTCTGTATGTTAGGGGTTCCATGTCACTACACCATACTCAAAATATGAGCTTCAAATGTTAATTCAATATAGAGTTATTACAAGTTTAAATACACTCTAAACATGAAAAGGAGGAGGAAAAATCAGAGAAGCAGACTGGTGAAAGTTTGAACGAAAGCAGCTTATAAGAAAGTTATGAATTTTTGAAAGTTGTAATCACTATACAAATATGAGCTTTAAATGTTAATTCAATAAAGAGTTATTACAACTATAAATACATGTACACTCTAAACATTTCCAAGACTTGCGACTAGACTAGTACCCGCTCAAATTAGGGCCCACGCAGCGGAGTTGGATTCCACGTGAGGGTTTTTATGTTTTTCCTTTATTTTCTTCATACTGTAAACGCTGTTATTTTCGCGTGATTAAAGTTTCGCGCTGAGCAACCCAAAAACATACATGTATTTGCGGGTTCTTGAATTCGTGCTGCACAATTACTCACGCGCACTCGAAAATGAATTGGATTCAGGCACGTATCAATCAGATGAAGCGCGCAATGCAGCATCCATTCAAAACAAGCATAAGAAATCGTGCTAAAATTTTCGCGTGTTCTAGAATTCGCGTCCGCCGAAAATAGCGCAAAATCCGCGAAAATTAATGTACCACAAATATTTCTGCATTTACAGTACTCCATAACTGTTAACTCACAGAAGAGCAAGGAAGTTGTTTTGAGGTTAGTTCTATACATACACTCTAGCTGTAAACACATTAGCTTTTCAGGTGATTGGTACACTCCACCCTCTCTTAATAATGCTGTCAAATATATTCATATTGGAGGAAGATTAAAATACAATTGTTAAAACAAGAAACAAGCTTGTGTCCTTAGAATTCTCAAAGAAAATAGCACTAATATTTTGTTAGAAATATGGCAAAAATACCTATATTAAGTGAGAAAATATGATCAAGAATTGTGTATATTACATATACATATCACATATACATATCTATTATACAGATCCAGCATTCTACAGCTAAATTTACAATCATCCACTGTAGTTGCTATAAACAATTTTACATATAATTAGTTAGGCATTTTACACTCAATTTTTTTTTTAAAACTCGTACTATCCTTAACCCTGGACTATCCTTAAGCCCGGACTAATTTCCTACTATTGTACTATCGATGGTGCTAAATCCTTGTTTAGCCCCATCGGTAGTACGGGACTAAGCAAAATTTTGCAAGTGTAAAAAGTGATATCCTGATTTGGTGTACGTTTCTGGCATGCATTGCTTTAATGAATCTAATCTTATCACACACAAAGTTGAAGAAAAAAATGTTTTCAGATGCTTGGTCTTCAATTCTTGACTCTGCACTTTAAAGTTTGAGTTTGATAGAATGCAAACATTTTAGTGCAGAGTCAAGAATTCAAAGTTAAACCAAGTTGAAAACATGCAGGGCTGCCAACACTCACACATTGAGCGTGAGACTCACGCATTTCACCCAATTATCACGCTCTCACGCTAATAATGAAATTTCGCACGCACAAATCTTAACTAAATAGTAATAAAAACTGATAAGATTTGAATAAATTATGCGACCAAATCAAGAATTTAGGAAGCGCTGAAAAAGTTGTGAAAGTTTAACCGCCTTTTGTCGAAAGCCTCGATCTCACTTCGCGCGCGCCTGTGTAAGATTTGATCACAGAGTTTAGTGCGTATGTAACTCTATGGATTTGATCCGCGCCTAGCTATAGCCTGACAATTATGTGCGTGGATGGCAGGCCAACCACGTCATGTATATGCCTATAGCCCCATCGATCTCCACCTAGCCCAGGCAACTCACGCCCATAACATGCAGAGCTATATATGGTACCCGCACCGGCCGTACGTACATCACATTTTGAATCAGCAGTACATCAGCTCAGAGACCGGACAATCGATCGAGAACGAATTATCAAGACACATACATGTACAAGAAGTTCTCTGTTTGGATGCTTGCTAGTTGCATTTTCCCATCATCTGCAAACAAGAGTACCTAACTTACATCTAGAACCTGGGTCAAACAGAGAAGGGCACCAAATAAAGACATGGTTGGTATTTCAACAATTGAGTATTCCATGTTTATGATTTTCTTTGCATGTAAATCTGTATAATTTTCTTTTTCATAAGGCCTTTTATATGTTAAACTACTCTATAAAGTATGCACCAGATCACACAATTTCACCTTGAAAAATAAAAAAGCTCCACACCGTGGGAGGGGGGACGCCTCCTTCCACACCCTCCCCCATGCCCTCGCTTTGCTCGGTCGGGCTTGGTCGCTTTGCTCCCTCGCGCTTCCCTTCTCGTATAATCTCACTCTCAACTATTATCCAATGTTGGCAGCCCTGAACATGACAAGAATAAACATTCGGTCACAAGCCATGTATATCTACACATGGTATATGTTTATTTTGTACCATATGCTACGAACTGTTTGGAACAAATCACACAACTCTCTTACACGGTATCAAAAATTGTTACCCAAACCTGCATGTGTATTATCTATCAATCCACATGAACAGAAATATGAGGGCCCAGTCGGAATACACATGTTCATACGTTGAAAATATACTGTGATATTCGTATAATGGAACCAGTCAAGGTTTAAAAATCCACATTATGTCCAAGATTTGAGTACCAGTACTTCAAAATGGCAAACACTGGCCCTCTGTTTTGTCACCTGTACCTGAAACTCCCACTATAAATACCATGCAACAAGCATGTGCTTTACATTTCATACACCTGTGCAGTACACATGACTACACTCTTTAATGAACTGTAATGCTAATCAATTGAAAAAGAAAAATTGATTTTTATTACAAAAACAGCCACAGAATAAGAATATCAAACTAAGATGCATGCAATTTCCGTGTATAACTAATCAATTTAGAAGAATAGGACTAGAGGTGAATATGAATATATCGCAAATTACTTTGATAAACTTCTATAAAATGAGTGATGGGTCCTTTTCACTTATTGGACAATGCTGACAAAAAATGCTAAAAGGTTTGTGAAAAGTGAACACCAAAACACACATTACCTTCTGGTTAGATAGAACATCAACATTTCTACAAAATCACTTATGTCAAGAATTAGGAATCAAACTAATTAATACTTCTGACAGATTACAGTGTCAGTAGAGCTAAATGTAATCAATATTAGTTAAACAACGAGTGTACATGGAGCAGTCTTTGATTTCTAAACGGCAATACACCATACACCAAGCTGTAGAAATATTTCACAGAATTTTTAACAAAAAAATAGAAAATACTTTTATTACATGTACATGTACAATAAAACTGCAAATGTTCTAGTACATGTATACCCATAAGAAAATCCTGCTCAATTTTTCAAAGTGAACCAACCAAATACTCTTTCTGAAAAGTGAAGTGAGCTAACTGTATTTATGATACATAACCAATAATAGGCAATCTACTGAATATCAAACAGTGTACATGGAATATTTCTTTGATATCAGTATAGCCATACATCACAAGTAGAAATATTTCAAAGAAATATTAAAAATGTACCACATGTACATAATCTCTACCATAAGAATTACCCCTCCTCCCCTTACAAGTAAAGAAGCAACATAACATATATTTCATGATATGTATCCACCAAACCTATCATGATTGAAAACAAAAAAGCAAAAACCCAACATATTTGGTACCTTGGATTGACCATTTTAACAATACTTCTTTCTTATGAAAAAAGAGAAAGAACCCATTGACAAAACTCTCTTCTCCTGCAGTTCATTCTGATGGTCAACCTTCACTTCGTATTATGCATTCTACAATCTGACACATCTCTCTATAAATTAAGTACACCCAGTATATTGGGGACATTATAATCGTAAAAACTAGAATGCTTAGTCAACAGAAACACACACAATGGTACAAAAGGCACAGTAAATAAATCCGGATTTGAAAAAAAATATACATAGGCATCGGACGAAATGGCAATATACTAGCATGTATATGAATTTGAGGTATAAAGATACATCACATCGATTATAGGACTTGTTTTCTATCACTTTCAAACAAATTATATAAGTTTGATAATAAGACTACAATGCCATAATGACTATCACTCGTGACTTTAAGACTCTTTATTACATGTATTACTTCACCTCTACAAGTCAAGAATACATGTACTCGGGCCAAATTCTATATGACTGGCATTCAGTTACTTTTGTCCATTTGATTGACAATAAAAAACAAAAAAAATCCTTGCAAGCCCATATGTACTTGCTCAATATCTGGTTTATATTCCCATTGTTCCGTATCTATTCTTAAGAAAACAAAAGCCCTCGCTAAATAGATGCATATAAAGTAATTCTTCAGTCAAGTTTAAAGAAAAATGCATTATGAATGTTTTAACAATTGGTCGATCTATACACCATTTTATGCAGATTTTCCGTTGATCACTGCGCACCCTAATGTGACTAAGTTTACGGTATTGCACAAAACAAAATTCTCACTCCCCTCTTCCACTGTTAATACAGAAATAACGTTGGGCACCATGAAATCATTAAAAATTGACACAATTCATCTACACTTTTTAGCCATAAAACAGGAAGTGGTCTCTGGGTTCTACATGGCCTTGATATGGGCCGGAATCAAATGGTACACTTTTTTACTCCAAAATAGAACTAATTTTGCCACGTATAGCATAATTGATTTGTACAGTACTAAAAAAAAAAGAAAAAGAATTTCCCACAAGGTGATGAGAGGAAACTTAATAAATGACACATTTTATTTGCTGGATATACCCATAAATATACCCATATACTCCTGATGTACAAAATTGCTGCACCTTGTATACAAATTTACAATATTTCACAAATTTACGTTGACCTTTTCCAAATGTCCTTTGACAAGCAATTAATATTGATGCATTTGCTTTCTGCATCGAGGAGACAATGGCACTAGAACAGATGCCGAAAGACCATAATCATTATGGCTATATGAACAGAGAATTAAGTTTAATCATGTCTTTTTGCCTTATTAAAGATGAAATCTGATGTGGCAAGTTTAGGACTACCATCAAATGTTAAAAAGAAAGGAAAATGAGACACTGAATAGCTATTACCTTTGTGGATGTAATTAACCCTGCGTAAAGCACATGCATTGCCAGCTCATTATTTTCCTGTTATTGGAGAAAAAAAACACCCAGCTTAAACAGGAGTATGGTTTCAAACTCTCACGATTTTATCCATTTTATACCCAAATGGAAATTTTCATAGCTTTTGCAAATCCCGGATATAGATATTCTTATTCCCTTTAGATGTTGGATGATGATGAAACGCCAACTTTCCTTTCATACATAAAGATGGAAACAAACATGATACACACAGCACAGAGATTCTTATTGCCATGATAAATGACTTTACCAGAGACTTGAACATTTCATAAAGAAAGTGCTGCTATGAGGGATTCTTCATAGAGTGCTATGATAAGCATGGTGCCAATACCAAACAGTGCACCAAGGACTTGAAGCAAGAGATGGCAGGACTTGCTGTCGGTGGTGTTGTTCATGCTTTCAACCATCTCTGGGAACTGGATAAAGAGAGAATAGAATATTGATCCAGTATGAAGTACTTGGCGAATGGTCAAGACAAAATATTACATGATTTTTTAAAGAGAATGTTGAGTTCCTGGAATGGTGAAAAAATAAGTTGTGAGCTTTCTCATTCCTTCTAATGTCGGTTTGCGGAAGAACATAGTAGAAAATGCCCCCTGAAAAGGATTGCTCTTTTAAATGCCCTCATAACTGAAATATGACGAGAAATATCTGAAGTGTTCGGGCCGAACATTCATAACACATCTTTGGGCAGTCCCATATACCCATTTCTGTGTGCAGTCTCATACACCCATTTCTGTGTGTATGTGCTATTCAGCGAGATTGCGTCAAATTCTTATTAATTTGACGATTCCAAAACCTCACAGTATTTGCCAATTCTTATGTAGACATGAATTAACCTTTCCCCATTGCTTGGAGGCAGTTTCTTTCACAATGAAATCACATGATCATCACATGATCAGAACTCAACTTTATCTTCAATCATCCGAAAGTTACATCAAATGATAAAAACTACAGATGACTATCTGTTAATTTTTTGAAAGATGAAATAGTAATAGCCCATTCATAACCAAATGGAGATGAAAACAATGGGATTGACAAGAATATATTCAGAGATTCCAAATATAGGCTGGTATTATTCTAAGATTTGGTGAGCCTTAATTATAAAACAATTGATATTTTGGAGTGGGCTTCCTGTTCAATCTGGTTCAATCACCAAATATACCTGACAGGCAATTATCAAAGTTTTGTAATCGCTCATCATGTTGATTCATCTTTGTGGAGATAACCAACTATATGTCGAGGCGTCCCTGGTTTAAGTTGATTTGGACTTTGTGCATTTGTTTTTCATTGTGATTGTTTGATAACATCATGCCTCCAAATGAGACCTTACAAACAGGGAACTGAATACATAAAGCAATTGGGGCTTACCAGAAGGCTGTACTAAATTTATAGTTGTACTATAGCTGGGATCATATGAAATATCAAGGAAACTCATTCTTTCAATGTCAATCATGTTCTCTATCCTGTCATACTTGGTTACGTATGGGATGCCAAATGAACAAATACCTTGGGCTTATACCCTTTTATTTCTATAATGAAAATAAATGGCAGGAAAATATAAATGTTTGTCCTTAGTGTAATATTGAAAGGAAATGAAAGGAAATGATGAAACTGAGTGAAAGCGGAGCTACCACTCACTTTACACATTCCTATATAAAAACAAACAAGGCTTACCAGATCTGTAAGTGCTATGTAAAGGAATGCTCCTCCAGCTAAAGCAAAGATCCATAGACTAACGGAGCTGAGGTGTCCTATACTAAGGCCTATTGCCATGCCAATGTAGGCCAGGATGGACGAGACTGCTTGGAATGCCAACGCTTGCTTGATGCTCATCCCACCTCGAAGCATTACTGCAAAGTCACCTGGATAGGGAATGATGGAAATGGCAGGTGGTGAATAGTTCAAAGGGTAAATGGCGATGGAGAGAGAGAGAGAGAGAGAGAGAGAGAGAGAAAGAAAGAGAGAGGGGTGGGGTAAAAACAGATAGAGTGTGTTTAAGAACAGACCAATCAGGAGCAAATAATACAAAAGTGATGCAGGTCTGATAGCAACGTAAAAGTCAAGTTGTTAAAAAGGCAGACAATACTCAGCTTGCAATATGGATAATTCAAGAAACAAAATAAATGCTATAACATTTTGTAGGTTTAAAGTAAAGCATTTTTTTAAAAATCATTACACAATGTCGACCATAAAAATCAATGCCTTATTTCTATGTTTGTTGCATTCCCTTAATCAAGTTTTAATTTGGCAAGAAGGACTTCTTACCAAGTTCATGAGGTATTTCATGGCACATGACTGCAATTGCTGTACTAAGACCACCTGCCAGACTGTCTGCAAAGGCTGCCCCAACAATGAGCCCATCAGTGAAATTGTGTACTCCATCACCCATGACAACCATCCAAGCAATAGCAGAGATGCCCATCTTGCCTCCAGGGGCGTGGCTGTGTCCATGGTGACTGTGTCCATGGTGATGATGATGATGGTGGTGACTGTTATCAAGATGCTGGTGGTAGTCGTGCTCGTGGTCACGAGGACTATCATTAGGGACCTGAGAGGATGAGTTCCCCTCTGATTCATGGACCTTCTTAGGAGCAGAAACACTAAAGAGGTTTGGATCCTTGCATATACTTGTCGACACACCTCCATAGCTGGTTTCCTGGTCCTTTTTTACGCTCAGATCAAGACTAGAATGACTCTTTTTCTCCTCTTTCTCTTCATCTATTTTCTCTCCTTCGGTGAGCTCTGTGTGTGGAATGACGGATGATTTGTGCTTAAAACTGAAGACGCCAGAGTAGCGCTCATTAACCACTTTAGCTGGGGGAAAAAGAAGAAAGCAAGGACAAGAAGGAAAAGGTTGTTATTTTCAGCAATACAGTATTATCACTGAAATATATATCATAATAGATAAAGACACATGCTCCGTGGCCAACTTCTTACACTAAACAAATTGTTAACTGGAATTCCTGGTCCCAATATTACACCTCTCCCTAAGTAATTTATCCTAAGACCGTATAGCAATCAAAACCCTAACCATAAACCCATTATCTTTGCCCAAATAAAGCCTGGAGAAAATGTCTGATCACCATAATCATAATGTTGTTCAATCAATTCACTTATAATAAAAATCATGAATACAAACCTTGTAAATGGCAATAATAAATAATTCAACGACACTATTCGTAACATCAATCACCAACTTAGCTCATTCGAAGCATACATGTTCAGTCCTTGCAGCTGAACTATAGAACATTATGATTTTTGTAAATGATCTTCCTCCAGATAACACCATTTCACATACCGTCAAAATGTGTTCTGATATTATACCAGGAACATGATTGCTGTAATTTTCAACAGGCAGTTCACTTTGATTCACCTTCAGACTTCCGCGGTTTAATGATCCCCATAATAAACGCAGCAATTTTAAGGATCATATATATTAACTGGATCTTTTGTTATAAATGATCTTTTGTTATACAGATTGCACTCATCAAAGATGTGTCAAGTTACCATGAAATTTATTGTATGAAGGGTCATACAACACAAAAATATTTACCTCCCAAATAGTCAGCTGTTCAACTACAGCATCTGTCAGGGGTGTGACCCGACTCGACCTTTCTGATGTGATAAACTTCATACTTATACCAATACAGATGAACTGTCATGGTAATAAACATACTTGTTTTGAAGCAATAATCATTTCAATGCAAACAATAAATTAAAATTTAAAGTATAAACTATCCCCAAATCTAAAAAGTTCATCTTTTATGACTTCATGGTCCATATCATTGAATATATGACCCCCCCCCCCACCACCTCTCCAATCACCATCCCTGGAGACTGACCTTCGTCTGTCCCTCCTTGATGCATCATAGGAATGAGTTCATGAGCAGTATCATTGTGGTTACATAATCTCTCTCCTATCTCCTGACTCCCCATCACATTTGGGTTTTCCTCTTCAGAAAGAGATTGCTTAGAGTCCTAAAAAAAAATACACATGTAAACAAATACAAATTTTTATCATGAGAACAGATAACTTTGCCCTATGAAAAATCCAAAAGAAAATACAACCACTCCATACCAACCTTGGAAACAGTTGCAAGTAAAGCAAGTTAATCGCAAAGTTACAAGTGTTGATGTTAGGAGTTGCAATTGAAATCAAACTCAAGCTAAATTTGTGAAGGATTTGAAGCAGCTGGTACTCTTGATACGACAGGGTCCCTTCTAGGCAATAGAACAATACCCGTAATTAAAAGTCAAACTTCATTTGTCTTTTGCCAGGCAGCATAATTTGGTACAAGACATGACAGACCATTATTTACTCATAAAAATTGATACACACAACAACAAAAAAGGTTTTTTTTTCTGATTCAAACTCAACATAGCAACTCTTTAATTTCATGCATGTTAACAAAGACAAAGGCATGGCAAACAAATAGTGCAAACTTTTCAAAATAGATGAAATAGGAACTTGCGATTTGAGGAACAGTACGTAAGCTGAGACGGAACTACACTTAATTAAAGGGGTACTCCACCCCAAAATCAAGTTGACTTGAATAAATAGAGTAAAATTAAACAAGCAAAACAGTGAAGATTTTATCAAAATCGGATGAAAAATAAAAAAGTTATGGAATTTTTAAGTTTTGCATTATTTTGTGAAACAGTGATATGCATTATGCAAATGAGTGAGCTGATGATGTCATAAGCCAACCTTTTCTTTTGTATTTTATTATATGAAATCTGAAATATTTCATTTTTTGATAGATATACATAAAGAATCTCTCCCTTGTATCAAAATAAGTTACAGTAAGGCTGATTTTACACATTCCATGAGAAGCCAAACCATGTTTTACATTCTTGGAGCAGAAAATTGAAATATTCGTAATTTCATATAATAAAATACAAAAGAAAAAGTGGGCTTGTGACGTCATCACCCCACTCATTTTGACACAGCCTCGTTCACTGTTTTGGGAAACAATGCAAACTTCAAAATGCTGTAACTTTGTTATTTTTCATCCGATTTTGATGAAATATACACTGTTCTGCTTGTTTAAGTTTACTCTTTTTATTCAAATCAACTTGATCTCAGGTTGGAGTACCCCTTTAACCAAGAAACCACTCATACATGTACAAATACATGCAAACATTTTCCCTCTCATTCAAACTCAACATTGCGGCTTTTTAGTTTCATGCATGTTCACAAATACATGTACAAGGACATGGCCCCCCAAAATGGTGCAAAATTTTTCTCACAGATGAAATAGCTACTTGCTTTCAAGGGTTCCATAGGCTGCACACTTACCCCACAAATTTCTACCAATTTTTGATTGCAGTAACAGCAAATACAAATATTGCGCACAAAGTCCAAATGTCCTACTATATTTTTCTAATTCTTCAGATACCCTTTTAAGCTTAACACAAATTAGTTCAATTCTGAGATCCTATATACAAATAGATGAACAAATATATCACTGAAACCTTATGGAAGTCAATTGGAAGGAAAAATATAATCAAACGAAAATTGTCTAAATACATATTAGGGTAAGTGCCAGGTATGTCCCAGGGTACAATACTACAATTGTGAATGTAAATTGACAGAAAAAAATAATTTAATTTGATATTTTGCCTGATTCAAGCTCTACAGTGTGGCTAGTAGTCATCAGATACGCTAAAATCTTACATGTAGTAAAGTATGGGACAAAATAGCTTGAACTTTCCCATTTACTTATTAAAAATTGATAGACCAGTAAAACATGTATACTTTTGCTGGTTACAAGAAAAAGAGAATTCATCCAAAGGATCTCTAATAGATTTTCTATCAATTTTAAAGGTAAAGCTAATATTCAATATTTTATAATGGCAATGAATGCTTGAATTGTTTATAACTTTGTCTAAAAAAAGGTAAGAAAAAAAACAGCAAGCCTGAAATTTTAAGAAATAATGATCAATGTTTTGTTTGGGGAAATTTAATCCAATTTAATCAATGTCTCTGAAACCATAGGTATCATCGATCCATCTTATTTCAAAACAATTATATATCATTACCATTACCCATGCAATCTTGCTTTCCATAACCTTTACAGTGATTTTTTAGAAAGTTTCACTTCTTGATAATGCCAACAGCTATTGAGAAAATGTGCAATATCTGAAACATGAACCACCAGCAAAAGTTGAAATAAAATGTATGACTAAGATTGAAGTACCTGCCGATCAAATATTATATAACTTTAAATATAATTTTTCCACTTACGCTGCCCCAGCTAATATTTTCCATTTGGAATAGAAGAGTTAAGTAATTAGACTTCCAAAACTCTAGAAAGATACATGTATGTATTTTATCTGACCACCAGTATTAAATTGAAAGTGGGTGTCGGCTAAACATTAAATAAGAAATGACAATCACCGGAAGTCGGGGTTGTGAGGTTATGCACACGACTTATAAAAGCTGAGAGAGCAGAAGATTTGCTTCATTTTCTCATTTTTGGTTACACTAAAAAGGATACAACCCCTCAAAAAGTTCACACCTGAATGCTTGAATTTCTGAACTTTCAAATCGCTTTTTAGTACTGATATTTTAGGATTTATTTGCCATCAATAGATTTCTTGTGCTGTGGCTGATTTAATGAATTATGAATATTATTTATGAAGGAAATGGTTTCTGAACTTGAAATACACAGATAAGATTCTAGTCACTTTAAAAAAATCTCAAAACAACAAAACATATTAGGAATTCCCAACGAACAGTCTATGATATAAACTTGGACAGAGATTCATTTGAAAGTCCACACAGAAAACCCTGACCAATCCTTGTAAAGCTTTCAAAACTAAGCAATGAAAAGGGATTGTTGATATGCCACCAGACTATAAACAAGATACATCTAGAATAATCTACAGTTATATTTCAAACTGAGTTTTTTTGCATGTAGCTAATTTTTCTTTAAAAAGCCATCTGTAACAATTATGATCATGATAAAAATCAATGATTCTATAGCAACATCAATTTTACCAATTGATTTTGTCTTCGAAATTTGTTTTGGGACTTATTTTGTCAACGAGTGCAATTTATCAGATTGATTTTATAACGATATTAATAATTATTGATTTTTATACTCGGCACCCCATAATCGGCATCAACGGTTTTTCCTTTTTCATAGAAATACCATGGAACCTATGACTGTATGATTTCATATGATTTCATATTGTCATTGTTGTGGTGTACTGTTGTTTTGTGCCAAGTGTCATGATGTCTGAAATATGTTTTGAAAGGGATACCCTACCTCTATAAGGATATACACTGTTTTATACCATGAATATATCCAACTAATGAAAGTTCAAACGACTAGTTCAGGATGTCCGTCTCTAAATTTCCTTTTTATTCATGACTTGTCCTCCTTTTCCCCCCATAATTCTAAATCCTTTACCTGCAGCTTCTTCAAGCGGACAAGAATATAATTATCTGTGGTGGTTGTATGTTTAGCACTCTCATCCATATCTGTTTTCTGTTAATAAGTCAACAATCTTGATTGACAGGGCATTAAATCATAACAGTAGCAACATTTTTGAAAGCACGTATCTGGGATATGTTTGTTTTTCTACAGGTCCCCCTCATAACATGAAGTATATTTGAATATGTAAGATAAAGCTGAAGAAATAAGCTGCAATCCTACCCTATACCCATTATGTGTGTACAATATACTTTCTTCTGTTTCTTTTAATGTATTGTCTTAATACATCTTCATCACTACTTGGAAACTAAAGCTACATCTAGCAAATTTCAGCTGCAAATAATGTTACATGTACCTGGATAATTACCACCCCTGTTTTTAAAAATATATCACATTAAACAAAAAGTTCATATTGCAGACATTTATAATGGGCACTTTTGTACCAAAGAGGCTGTTCAATGCATGAGAAAATACTTGTCACTGGGTGTGTTTTCAGTTTCCTCTTTTTAGAGTCATCTACAGTCTTACAAATTTCGCTGATTTGGGAAGTCTGTTCCACAAACTAGCTAAGAGCTGACATAAATGTTCATACTATGCAATTGTACCATGCAGAAATCAAAAAATAATAATAATAATAATTTGATTATATCAGTTTTGAATTACAATGACTGATGATGACAAATAAAATGCATGATTAGCTTTTTGATCATACGAAGTGTGTTTTCAGTTTTCTCTTTTTAGAGTCATCTACAGTCTTACAAATTTTCGCTGATTTGGGAAGTCTGTTCCACAAACTAGCTAAGAGCTGACATAAATGCTCTTTCTTTGTATGATCAAAAAGCTAATCATGCATTTTATTTGTCAACATCAGTCATTGTAATTCAAAACTGATATAATCAAATTATTATTATTATTTATTTTGATTTCTGCATGGTACATGGCATTGCATAGTATGATCATCATGACCCAAAAAAATGAGAATAAGTATGAGTAAACAATAACAGAATTAAAAGGCAAATATGATCATAATACAGGTACAATATATGGATAATGTAATAATATGCGGAGGTATGGCAAAAGCTTGAAGCATTGCAATACCTTTCCATTTTGTAAATAATACATATAAAAGGAAAATAACTAATGATTAATCATGACACTACAACAGACTTGTTGAAACCTAACACTATTTACAAAATAACATTAATAAATAAATATATATGAATAGAAAAAGAGAGAGAGAAAGAGAGAGAGAGAGTTTATTTACAAGGGAAACAGAAGCAGAAAATAGGAATCAGAAAGGTCAGAACGGTCAGAAATGAGTCATTTAATTGCTACCTAGTTGTGTTTGCACTATCACCTGAAAAATATATTGGGTACAGATAGAAAGTATGAAATCAAGCTCAAAGAACTTTATCTGGTATTCTACAGGTCAACAGTTCAGGAGTATGAAGGAAATAAAGGACAACATGAAGGTGTATGCACGGAATCCAACTACGAGTTGGGTTCCGCGCAAGCCCTTATATTGGTGAGCGCATACGGGTATGTCGAATAGTCTACTCATGAGTCCCTTTTACACTTATAGAGAGTGTACTTAAACTTGCAATATCTCTTTATAGAAGTAATATTTGAATCCCTTATTTTGAATACATGTATACCTTACCATATAGTATAATGACATGGAACCTATAATATACATGTACAGAGCAAAATATTTGTTGGTGTTTGTAAAGTTTAAAAACATGGACCAAAGAGTAGTCCAGTTGGGAAGGTAAAGGGGAGAGGTGTGCAAGAGGTTTGGGTAAATCAAGCAAACGTTGTTTCTATTCATGCTGCTATCATTTCAACTTTTCTCAGAATTGTCATTAACATCTCTGGAAAGGTTATACACAGATGGCTTTTTATCATCACAGATCATGCAACACATTACATGTATTACCCATTCACCATGTTATCCTGCAAAGTTTATTTATACACATATTTCAGAATAAACCAGTACTGTTAGTTAAGTTTAGGGTGTTGTATATGCTCAGTAGAGCACAAAAGCTCCAATTAATTTCTAGCCATGTCATTGTTAATGCAAACTGTTGGAAGGGGTTAAATATCCTTGATTTTCTCTTTTATGGATGCAGATAACTGTAGAATGCAACCCCTAAAAAGTGCATGCATTTTCTAGATATCACAGGTTTAGTCATTATTCTTTTAGGATTTTGAGGCCATCAATAATTTTGGGGGTATCAATACTGATTCACACAATGATGAATTTCTCAAGAATGGAATTTTTAAACTTTTAATTCACAGATATGGTTTATCCACATAAATAAATCTATAAAAATGTTAAGTACAAGAGGAACTTCCAACCAGAACCTGTTTCAAAATGAAAAACATGACTGTATGTCTAGCCAGAAAGATGAAATTCATTCATTTTAGTTTTAGGTCACAAGAAAATCATATTTTCATTAAATCCATGGTTTTGATCAATACTGCGTATTACCTTTAAGAACCAAATAAAGCTCATTTGGGAATTACTAGAAAGAGGTGATGCATGCATGCACTGTCAGTGTTACAGATCAATGCCTCTTTTGATCTGTAGATCAATGCCTCTTTTGATCTGTGAATCAATGAAAACCAGGTAAATGGTTCATAATGAAAATTTCCACTGAAAGATGTTCCTTGGAAAAGCACACAACTTACTCAATAATATTAGTGCAGAGTTAGTAACTTATTAATTGCACAAAGGCATGCAAGCATTCAATTCAATTAAAACAATGTGAGAATTTATACAAGCAAAGCTCATTAGAATTATGGTGGTAGCAATTATGGGAGACAAAAATACATGTATATATGCACCAAAAAAGTGTTATAGAAGTCAAAGAGTAGAACATCAAAAAATGTGACAGGTGCAGGGATAATCTACGGAAAATAACATGCAAAATAAGTTTTCAGCCAACAGTATCCCGAAATTATTAATAAGGGAAAAGTGTTCTGGTTTCTTTAGAGCAGACTGAGCCTGATCGGTTAACCCTTTCAGGACAGGAATTATTCAAGGCTAAATTGATCACATTTCGTTCTTCAAATTGGCAACAATATTATTTTTCTTTTAGTGCTGCATGGTTCTAATAGGGTGTGATATATTTGAGAACAATATACATGGTTAGAAATTTTGTTGAAAAGTTGAAAATATTGCCAATTTTGAACTTCTCAATGTGTTGCCAATTTAAGGATTACAGAGCTTATTCTCATTTTTTAAATTCCTGGCATCAAACGCAATATGGTAATTCAATAAAAATGGACATAATTTAGGCAAAAATTTTTGCTCTTTCTACTCATGCATCTGGTATATTGCTTAGAATGCTGAATCAAAAGTTTTTGAGCCAAACCACAAAATGTGGTCAATTGTCTTGAAAGGGGTAAGAATAGGCATTTTATTCGTCTGTGACAATGAATATTTTATGGATTATAATTTTAGTAGGAGATCATGGCAACCAAATTTTATCAAATTTCAACTCCTTCAGTGATGCCCTTCAGGCCTTCACAATGAAATGTAAAATAGCTCTCTTCAATTATTAAATACTTATTTTCTACAGGCCTTCAAACTTTTGAAATTTGTCAAATGTCTGTCTGTGACTAACCGATCAGGCTCAACTATAACCATGCTTGAACAATTTGTTAAAAGTTTAATAATAAAAGTGCATTAATATAATATAATAGACACATCTGACACACTAAAGTTAATAAAACTGCATTGAATACATGTCAAACAAGAAGAAACAACAGTGGCAAACTGGTCCACAATTCATGCAACTGGTGCAAATCACAGGTTTTTATAGGGAGGTGGGAAGAAGAAAGATTAAAAATATACTAGCAAAAAGCAATCCACAAAGCGAGACAACATAGCGCAACACTACTGAGCCATTGGTGCATCTCCAAGTGGGCATGGCCTGATAACTTGCCTCATCACTGTGGTTGCTATGGCAACTCATCTCCTGCTGACTGGGCGGCTGCTCAACGAGGGATATCTTTAGGATCGCATGTTAGCATTGTATGGAGAAAAGAAATGTTAAGCAATCAAAATCTATAATATGCAGTACATTCAATAACATAAAAGCAGATGTTATGGAGTGTTACCTGCTCGTAATAGTTGTAGAATTATAAAATAAAATTACATAAATATTGGGTAATGAAAAGTTATAAGGTATATTCAATATCATTATACATAACAAAGCAGATGTTAAAGAGCACTTGTTACCTGCTTATAATAGTGTATATTATTTGGATATGACACAGTAAACCACGGCACTCCCCCCCCCCAAAAAAAAAAAAACAAAAAACACAAAACAAAGCAAACAATTTACCTGCAATTTCAGAAATTGACCTGTGAACCTTTGACCTTTGACCTACATACCCTAAAATCTAATCAGATCGTTTTTCTATGGTGATACATACTAGCACCAAGTTTAAAGTTCATACCTCAAATGGTTCTTGAGTTATCGCGAGAACGAGGCTAACACTTGAAATTTCAGAAATTGGCCTCTGTGACCTTTGACCTTTGACATACGTACCCCAAACTCTAATGAGATCGTCTTCCTACTGTGATACATACTAGCACCAAGTTTGAAGTTCATACCTCATGTGGTTCTTGAGTTATCGCGAGAACGAGAAAGCGAGACGGGCGGATGGATGAACGGACGGACAGACGGACAACCCGAAAACATAATGCCTCCGGTACCGGAGGTATAAAAAGTAAATGGATGGCATGTTTTAGCTGTTTTAAGGCCTAATATCTAAACAAGGCTTTACATACCATAAAAACAGAATGAAAATGAATGAAATCTACATATTCTCCAATATATGTATTAAACATTTTAGTGTCAAACTACCTTTGATTTAATCTGCGTAAAGACAACATAACAATGTTGAAAAATTAAATATAACTAATAGTATTTACTTTGTCATGTCTGAAATTTACTTGTTGACATACATGTAGCTCTGAGGCATGTATTATGACTACAGTTACTAACATCATACATGCAGATGTACGTGTACACAAAGAAATTAAGCAATATGTGACAGCATACTGACACATGTACATGTTTTGTAGATGGCAGTTTATTTAATTCCTTCATCACTCATCAGTACTAGAGGGTGGAAATGACCTACAAGTACAATTAGCCATCTACTTTCAAAGTCTAAAATAAGAGTGGTCGAGACAAGGCAAACCCTCCTGTCAAGAGTGACAATTAATGCACTCTATTGATCTCACACAAACCCTACAACAGCATCAGCCATTCATTTGCTGGGGAAAATAGCAATTATTTGATGGGTTTACAGTTGATTTTTAATTCCACCATGTGGTGTTAATATAGGGCTTAACACTAACAGGAGCCCGAAACCAACAAACCACAAAATGTGAAAATCAAAACTAGGTTCTGGTGCAGAAAGACTCACGGATAAGTTTGAGTGAAGTCCTCTCTTTGCATGATGAATAGAACTTATTTATGACAAGAGAAACATGATTTTATGCTACATGTACATGTAACTTGAGTTTTAATGATTTTTCTAGGTCAAAAGATAATTGTATACATGTAGAGCAAACAGAAATGAATGTGTTTGCCCAATTGTATCTTTCCCACAAAGTGAGTTCAGTCTCGGCCCTACACTGCAATTAGCCACCCAAAAGCTTTCACTCCGTCCTGCCTAATTTGCATAAAATAAACAATTTTTTTTGTTTACGTAAACTGTAAAATCTCGACCTAGAAACAACCAAATGAAATGAACTAAACGTCAAATTCCAGAATAAGAGTTGCTCTAACTCGTAATTATTATCACTCGTAGTCAAATCATTTTTTAGTTTGTGAAAACTTAGAGAAATGAGGAGCCACTACTGCTAGCTATCTAGATAGGCTGGCAAGCAACAGCATCTATGGGCAGCGTACAGGCTAGGCGTACACGTGTACACACACGATCGAGAGTAAACAAGGCATTTCACCGAGTGTCTTGTCATTGACTTTTACAGACAAATTTGCTCTCAGCCAATCAAATGCAAGGATTTTAGTAGCTTATAACAGTTATTAAAACAGGCCCAGGAAACAGCTGATCGACGTGAGTGCAAGCTAAGGCAAAAGGATGATGTCGGGTGAGCACATACGCAAAGAGGCGAAATCGTTCAATGATGGCTGTACACTTCCATTATTTTTCATGATTTTTTATGGCAGTTTTACACAAAACTAATAACTGCGCAAACTTGAAACTGTGCAGGGAGTGAGACTGGAATCAATTGTTTGCATATTCATTTCGTCCCAGACTTGTGTCAGGAAAAAAAAAAATCCTCTTTTCACCGTACTCTGAAACAGAAAAATACTTGTATCTCAAAAAATACTTTACCGTTTTCACTGAAAATTGATATGAAGCATAATATCATCATTTCCTATGTACTATGGAATTTTCATGATTTTTAAGGCCCAAATAAGGGAGATACAAGAAGGTGATTTTTCGAGGATTTTTGCTCCTCTCTCAGCACCAGGGCCTCGGTAGCCGTTAGGAATTCAAAAGCTTTTTACGATTTTACGATTTTACGAGGAGTTAATTGCAGTGTAGGGCCGTGCCTTACTCATATAGAATGGAACATACAGTAGAATACTCTCAGGGCTTAAATGGCAATCCAACCTTCGTAATAATTTCATTTGTGTGGAAGCAAAACAATCAGAGAATCAGATTGCTGGAAGTTTGAACAAAATTGGACAAACAATAAGAAAGTTGTGATTTTTTTAAAAAGTTGTAATCACTATACATATGGGAATTTCAAATTGGCCGCATCGGTATGGTCACTGTGACGTAGTGGCAGTCAAATTTCCTGTTCACTCCCACATGTACACCCAAAATGACTAAAATCTCAATTTTGTTCAAAATGTATTTAACTTTGTAGTAGGATCTTTTTCTTTTGTAGGACCTACATGTACATGTATAAAGTGCTATCTGCAATATATTTTGAGTACTGCTCCGAGGGAAAAGGTACTCAGGAGAAAATCAGAATTGAATGATATTTTGTTGTACGACAAAATGAATTGAATGAGTTGAAAATGAATAAGTCACAATCGATATACCAAATTGCAATTCGCATAGGTGCAGCGATCTCATTTTTCAAACATTCATAACTTCCTTATTCTTTGTCCAATTTCTTTCAAACTTTCGCCATCCTGCATCTCTTACTTTCTGCTTTTACACAAGTGAGCTTTTGAAAAAGTTTGGATAGCACTTTAAGTTCCTTTGCAGTCTTGCTGCTTATAAAAATACAGACTTTGGACTTCCTTCACAACTGCCATTTATGACCAATAATACTGCCTTTAAAAGTTTACTTAGCAAAAAATAAGATTCTTGTCATATACAACTTATCTACTTGAACAATGAACTGACACGTGGCTTAATGAATTGCATTACTTGTCATTAAGAACAAACAAATCTTATGAACAATTCTAAAAAGATTATTTCAAAATCATTTTCATAAGTTAACAAATACCAACATAACAAAACATGGCAACCATTAATAAAAATTGGTCATCTGAATTTCATAACAGACTTAATGTCTTATTCAATTCAATGTTGGTTGCCAATGAATTTAAGGACTATATTGTCTTTTGCTGGCTCCCTCCACGGTAATAATGAGTATTATAATATTTCTATTGTATCTTACTCTATTCATTTCTATATCTCTTTGTATCTTGTATTGTCATTGTTGACAGCAGCACAAATATAATGTGTCATGTGGCTTTCTTATATATTTGTATTTACTTTCATTGTTGTGGAAGATAGATAAAACTGACGTTGATATATTTCAATACAATTCTGATTCTCTTCCTATTTTTGAAAGATAACTCTTTCAGGATTTCTACTTAAATGCAATTCGGTTGTTACTCCATAAGCTTTCAGTTATCACATTATAGTATTGTAGTCTGACAAAAAGATGAATAAACAATGTACCTTATGAAACATAATCTTTTTTTTTACCACATATAACATACATGTACATTGTATCCCATTATTTTACAGCAAAATTGGGTATATACAAATACTTGACACATTGAATTTATGATCATGTCTTAAAGAATGACAAATGAATGAGGTCTAAAATCTTTGTGTGTTTATGATATGTTTACAACTTTTATGAAAACATTATTCCCTTTAAGTATAATGAGTTCTGAATTACATGAACTTTCTTGTTTTTATGAGAAATGCTGAAGACTTATCATCATATCTTTACAACCTTATAAATCAGTCAGCATAAGATAATTTAGAAGATGTTGTAAATCATTTTTTTGCACCTGAATCTGACATCACAGATGCTAACTTTCAAATAGCTATGGAACAAGATCAGTATAAGAAGCAGCTTTCTTTCTGGTATATATTGTACAATAAAGGAATCATCGTTCATTTTAATCCATTTTCTCCTCCCTCTATTTATCACACTTTTCTTTCCCCTTCTTTCTCTCTCTCTCTCCCTCTCTCTCTTTCTGTCTCCTGTTTCTTTTGCACTCATCTACAACCGTGAGCTAGGATTTAATTTCAAGGGGGGCGGTTGTGTACTGAGGGGGTGGGTGCAGGGAGGGCGCAAAAGCTTGGACGTTTTAGCAATTTTTGAGAGAAAAAAAACGGCTCGTAAGTTACTTCGACACCCTGACTGCTTTTCAATTATTTGGATGGAATACTGCACTGTACATTTAACAGGGGTTTGCGCAAAGCGAAAGAGCGAAAGCTTTTACTTTTTACCAATTTTTGAGAGAAATATAACGGCTAGTAGAACCTTTTTTGTTTAGGTGGAAAGTTAGTCTGACGCCCTTTTTTCTCTCACCCCCCCCCCCAAGTTTTTCGCTCTTGCTTCTTTTTTTTTTAGTTGCCGTTTTGGGGGGCGACCATCCTAACAGTCTCTCCCTCGCTACGTGCCTACTCATCCATCCAACATCCATCAACTGTACATGTATCTGTAAACATTCCTTTCACTTTTCTCTTTTCCATTCCCCTCACATATTCACCCACACCCTCATTTTTCATCACGCAATGTTATTTCTTTTGTAACAATGTTACTGTAACATCCACAACACCTTTGGAAGAAAATTAAAAGGGAGCCTAACAGTCACACATAGAGACACAGAGAGGCACAAAGATATACATGTACTTGTAGCTTATTTGTACCATCAGAAGCTGAACATTTCTGGATGAATCACTTTGTGTAAAGGGGCCTTCCTTTCAAGTCAGAATGGCTCTTTCTTCCTGTAGGCACATTACATGCTTTCAGTCAGTTTCTCTGTGTTGGATAGTGAGTGCTGATCTGTCAGAAAATATTGTCTAGAAAGATAAAGTTTGCACTCACCTTCAAGGGACATATACCTCTCAGTCCTTGTTTTGATGATGTCATGTAAGAAGATTTGAAGAGCATGTGTCATGCATTCATGTCTACTTTCTTATTTTCTAATGAAACAACACTATCTGCAAAATTTACCAGGGTATTGGAAACAAAGTTTCTTACAACACTTCATAGAATTTCACGATGGTATACAAATAATACACATTTGTGAATCTGTTCGGGGAAATGGCAGTACCGTAAACTGGTTGAAAAAGGACTAAAATTTGAAACCTGTTTTTGACATACTTTTCCCAGAAAGACCTGTTTCTTTTATTCATGATTAATAATAACATTAATAATACAGTTTTCGTCATTCCTTGTTGATAGCGGGTTTCCAATGTACGTTCCTATACATCCCGAGTGCACCGAGTGCACGGCAATGTTTTGACACCAAGTACAAATTTTACTGGTATAAAAATGGGTCGAGAGTCCATAAGGGATCAAAGACCTTATATTATATGTACAACCGCCTTTTTCAGGATGCTCTGTGGAGTTAACATAACACAATTACTGCTATTAGTTTACCTCTGTACTCCGGTCATTATGTATAGAGGTAAAGTAGGGCTCGACACTAACTGAAAATTTTGGTGGTCCAGATGGTCCACCAAATTTGACTTATTTTCATTTTTGGTGGACCACACTCAATTTTGGTGGTCCACATTAAATAAATTAAAAAGTAAATAAGATTTTGTTTTCAGACGTTCAAACGTTATTGTTTGCGGTATTGTTTTCAATTTCATGAAATGCGCTTGTCCTTAAAAAGCTGATATTTTCGCGAAATTCGCGATCCGCGAGTTGATGTTAGGATGCGAATTTAACAGCTCGCAAAAATATTGCCATTTAATCATGACTGCACTAATTTACACAATGATTGCATGTAATATATTATAGCAATCGAATGTACAGTGTCTCTTATGAAACAATAAAATACAAATTATCTATTATTGATTATAAATGATATGAAATAATTTATACATTTTGAGAAGCATTATGTCATTGTACATTTTTGGGCAAAGAAACAAACCATCAAACATATTTTGCAAATCAGGGCAACAAAAAATGACATATTTCTGATGTAGACAAATATAAAACAGCATCAAGTGAAATTTTCTAGCAATAAGAATGAATATGACTCATTTACCATGCTGTTATGTAAACGAATCAAACCAATACCTTGTTTTCACAAGAGAATGCGTGGTTTGGCTCAATAACTTTGATTAAGAGGTCTAAAAAATATGCCAGATACATGAGTAGAAAGAGCAAAATTTCTGCACACACTATGTCCATTTTTGTTACATGACCATATTGCATTTGATGGCAGGAATTTATAAAAATAGAATAAGCTTTAAAATCCTTAAATTGGCAACACATTGAGAGGTTCAAAATCATTGTTTTTGCGCGAAATTTTCAATTTTTTCAACTTTACGACAAAATTTCATTACCTTGTATATGGTTTTCAAAGACATTACACCCAATTAGAACCATGTAGCTCTAAAAGAAAAATAATATTTTTGCCAATTTGAAGAACAAAACCAGATCAATTTAGCCCTTAAATAATTCTTGTGTAATGTGTGTGTAATTGGGATTTTTACAGACGTGTATCAATCAGATATGATTATTTACGTCTAGGGACCGACCGTTAACGTCACCATCCGAAAGACGTGACTCAGTCTCAAACCTGGGTCCGCTGAATCAGTTTATAACTTCCACCATTAGCTGGATTACAGGCGCACGCCACAACGCCCAGTTGTCCTGAAAGGGTTAATATGTACATAAATTCTACTACATAAAATTTGGTTAGACACTTTCAAAAAATGGCTTAAATTTCACTTTCACCAAAACCAACTTTTTGAAACAGGAATCTAACAAAATTTATTAAAGAATACAAATGTCTTTTACTAGATATCGAATTGTGGCATGAGGTTTCAGCTTTGAGCTACAATTAAAGTAAAATTTAAGCCATTTTTTTAAAGTGTCTAACCCACTTTTACATGGCAGAGTTTATGTTCAAATTAAATGCAAGACTTGAAACTAGCAATTTAAATAGTCACGTCACATGCACATCACTTGCTGTTTATCAACACGAGATTGTTTCGTGAAAATGTGCAACGCATTTGAACATCGCGTTTGGGAGGATCAAAATTCAAAATTTTGGGCGGTCACCATTGTATCACCATTTCCTTGCTTTTTTCAAATTTGGTGGTCCAACAAATCATTTTAGTGGACTTTGACCTACGGAGCTCTGCTAGTGACCAGCCATGGGTAATGCAAATAAAAAAACTGTTGACCAAATGGAAAATGTTTTCCATAAAACTATAATAATCATGTACAATACATGTAAACGTATGTCAGAAGAGCTACACTCAGTTAACAGTTGTTATTGCTCTTTACCAAAACATATATTGGTGGACTTTGACCTCCGGAGCACAGCTATAGTGACCAGCCCTGGGTAATGCAAATAAAAAAACTGTTGACCAAATGGAAAATGTTCTCCATAAAACTATAATAATCATGTACAATACATGTACATGTACATGTATGTCAGAAGAGCTACACTCAGTTAACAGTTGTTATTCCTCTTTACCAAAACATATAAAAGTTTGAGCTCGCCAGGACATAAGCTCCCGGTCCTTGTTTTGATGATATCGCTTAAGAATATTTGGATAGTGTCATGTATTTATGTCTACATTCTTACGTATCTGATACATTATCTGTGAATCTACCAGGACATTGGGACTGCAGTTTCTTAACCCTTACTGTACTGGTTTCACCGCACATTTCGAACCGCTACATTTCACGCTAAGCCACCTTTCAAGTCTTGTGCATCTTTTGACACCAAGTTTTCAAAAATCGGTCATACCGTTACTGAGTCACATGACCGCTTGTGACCTCATGACAGCCCGAAAACAGAGATTTTCTGAGTTTTGTGTACAGAAAAATTGCGAAACTGCATTTCCTCGTGTTTCTCCTTTATGACCTATAATTTCTTCTTTAAACTGTAATTATCATTTATTCTAACTGAATATTGGTTCAGATAACAAACTGAAACACCAGACTTAAAAAACAATAAACTAGATGAATCTTCGACCGCGCGCGGTCGGAATTTATGCCTCCGCCATCACCAGATTGGAAATGTATGGCATACATGTACACTCTAAAAAGGATTGGTCCAACAAAATTACAAATCTTTTCACTTAAAAAGCACAGGAGACAGAAAATTTATTTCATTTTCATCCTGTACAAATAAAAAACTTACCATTGATGACTTACAATCATCAAATACACCAAGGAAATAGCTATTTTATAGCAAATAGACCACTGTCCCCTTGAAATTTCTAAAATAGATAGGCCTAGACTCCATACATCACGAACCATTTTTATGTGTATAATGACACCTCTGACCTTTGACCTTGAGACCCTAAAATCTAATCAGTTCATCGTCCCTCCCATATGCAAACATGGGCCAGGCAGGGAAGTGTTAGACAGAAGGAAAGGCAAGTCGAGAATTTCTCTTTGTACCTATGCTCGATGCCGACACCGCGATGTGTTTTTCTCCATAATTGGCTTAATGTCCCTCGATGCACATAGAGCTCGTAAAATGTCCCCAGCGGCAGCTCGTACATCCGCTTGACAGCTGGCGGATGTATACTCGCGCAATGAATTCTGGGATAGCTCTTGTCTTGTCAAGATGGACGCCACCAGTGGACAACGCGATTCGAACGATTTTCGTGGTGATAGTAATGACATTTGCGAGGAAGAATTAACATTTGAGCCTTCTGTTTGGGAAGTGGACGATTTGGAAGCAACTATTTGCACTTGTGGGGTTCCTTCTACGGAAAATTTGATCCAATGTTGCGGGTCAAGTTGTCCGATTGCGTGGTATCATCGTCAATGTGTGGGACTACAGCTAGCAATAGCTTCGTGGCAGCGTCCTGAGTGAAACCACTACTATTCCGTGTGTCTCACAATTTACATGGGCAAATGACAATATATAGTTGTATCGTAGGGACTATTTTTTAAATCAAAATATCATATATGTGATGCCCCTTTCCTAAACAGACCTTCCGCAGATCAGCTCTTCCTCAGAAATGTATAGAATCAATCAAATGTCACTTTTTCACTCAATTGTAATCCTACCTCAGCTCTCGTCTCTCGCGAGCGAGAATTCGAACGTATGTAAAAAATATACTGACGCGCATGCGTATTGCAAACTATACATCGGCCTCCGAAAACTTTTAGTACAGGAGCCGGGCAATTAATAGGCCTTTTTTATATCATCCTCATCGAAAAGAAAGACGACAGTTATTCGGAAAGTATTGTAAGTACCTAAAGCATCCTCAATTGAAGTTATGCCATATTTCATGGTATAATTTTGACATACGAGCTTGGATTTAAGAGGCATCCAACCTTTCAAAGGACTGATGATCGCAGCCCGAACGCTATGCGTTCAGGCTGCCGCAGTAACAGCTAGCCATAGCAGACCAAACCAAAGTTTGGCAAAAATCCGCCATTTTCAGAAGAACGTTACAAAAGAACACGCAAGACCACACGCGAATGGGACAACTACCAATGGAAAGGTCTTCTTTTCCCCTTCAATCTGAGGCATCATAAATGCTTGCAAAAGGCCTGCAAAATGTATGTTTATGATGTAATGATTGCATTCATAGATAATATGAACTTCAGGATTAAAGATGTTGACAGGAGGGAGATAGCGTATTCAGAATACTCACAAGTCTTTTCTTGGGTCTTTTCTGGCACATTCTCATGATCTGCTCAAAAATAAAGAAGCTAAAGATGCCTAAGAGCACCACACAACCTCTCCACACCACCAAGTGTTTGTCAGTCTCAGCCCCATGCCCAGGAGCTGGGGTTGCATGGAGGTGTGATCCAGGCAATGTCTGGGACTCTGTCTCCTCATGCCCATGTATCCCAAAGGCCTGAATTAATAAATATCAATCTCTGTTAAACATCTTGTACATAGTATACATGCACCTTCACTTGACATGTCAATACTGAATTACTAACTTTTCCACTATTGTTTCAAAATAATTGATAAGCATGTACATGTGTACAGAAATTGCCAGCTTTGATCAGAAAACAGTACAGAAAATGAAATGCATGAAAAGAAAATAATGATTACAATTTTAGAAAAGGTTATACAAAGCACATTTTTAAAAACTTTTTATCTGAAATTTTCATTTATTTTTTGTTTCAAAAGTTTAAATCTTTATTAGAAAGTGGTAAAATTGTACAAATCTTTCTTAAAATGTTTTTAAAGGTACAAAATGCTCAAGTACAGTTATTGTTTAATGTGCTACAATAGAAATTGGCTCTTTTGTCTTTTAATGCATTAGTGAAACATAACAAGGAAAACAATGCCTTGATTAGTTGCAATCTAATTAGACAAAATAATTTCACTCAATATTTCAAGTTGGTTATCTTTTCCTTAAAAATCCTTTGGATGGATTCTTGCATCATAGTCCTAAAAATGCCAAAATTCTGGCTATAAAATTACAGTCTGGTTTATGTACAATTAGTGTATGCATTACTCCAGAACAATAAATCATTCAAAAAGGTTACTGAGTTGGCAAACAAGCATTGACGTGAGCAAATGAATAAGTAATCATTTCTTTGCAAATTACCAGTAAACTTGTTCATGGTAAAAATTCTAAATTTATGTTTCTCCCATGAGAAGTCAATGGTAGAAACACAATGGGGTTCCAATTGGGTGACTAAAATAAATATCTGCTACTGGTCTTTCTTGTAGATATTGTGATATTGTCTCACTTACATGAGGTAGAAGGTGGAGCACAGAGTCACCACTGAGCGTGCCCACTGCCATGGCAACCAGAAAGGAAAGCAGACGACCATAGGCGATAGGGAAGCGTTGAATACATGGCACCATCATGATGCATGTTACTGAGGCAACGCTGATCATAGTCACTGCTCCAATGGAGTAACCCCATACTGCCAAAGATATATGGAGGAAGTCAAAAAGTTAATTGGTTGGTTCATTTGTGTGGTTACCAACTCAAGATCAGATCATCAGTCAGTCAATGTTTTAGATGGAAAAGCTGGTTAATTAATCTACATGTTTGCATTACATTTTAAAAGAGGGGAAATGCCGTTGTGCGATACACTAGAGAATTTATGAATGCATACCACTATCAAATTCCAACAAAAAAAAATGCAAATCTGACAAACTGAAAAGGTGTTTGATGGTTTCATTAAAGTTCATCTGAAATTAAATATACAGTATGTGACAAACAAGATTGCAGTGAAACCAATTGCAAAACAGCGAAATGAAGGTGTTTTTTTTGCACTCATGCAATGTAATCAAAACAGCGAAGTGAATAATTTTTAGTTCTACCAATCTACTAAAATATGTTGTGTGAAAGAAAATCCCATTCACTATTCTAAAGGGAATGGCAGGGGACATCTTCAGCTACCTTGTGAAATTGATACTGATTTTTTTTTTGTAATTTGTTTTGCACACATTAACACATGCTGTCGGTCACAGACCAAAAATTCAAGTCAATTAGCACTCATCCAGTAGACTCTGCAGTACACAAGTATAATCATATTTTTCTTTAACGTGATATACTGGTAAACATGCATACTTAGGCAAAATCTTGTTGATTTCAACTTGGATTCACAATATGAAGCCAGCATATTATTATTATTGCTTAACGTAAAAAAAAACAAAAAAACAGATCACCCATGTATAATAGGGTCCACAGGGATGACCTCAAATATTAAGGATTTTAGTGCCATATATATTTTCTAAGCATCTCTTTATCATTTTGTACACCTCAGTAATCCTGCATTTGTATCTCACCATGCACCAATGTTCTACTGCTCCTATTGGATTTAGAGGTGCAACCATCCATTCAAGTTTTCAAAATAGATACTGGTTGTATTAACACACACAATTGTCAACTGGATTAATAATTTTCAGATCACGAAGCAGACTTTGAAAGAATTCTGTATGAAACAGAGCTAAGCTAGTACAAAACTAACAAACACTAGTGCACCCACGTAGCTACATACATGTACAGGGGAGCACAGAAAGTCTCCCACACACTTCAATCTACTTGATGGCCTACATGTAGTTCTCTCACATTTCATTTTTTTTAAACATAATAAGACTGAAGCCCCCTCCCCTGCCTCCCCCCTTCCAAAGCCCCTCAATAGCTATTCCCATGCTACGCCATTGCTGCCAATAACAACTCAGTAAAAAGGTGTAAAACATGTTGCATGGAACTTGGGTTTGTGATACCAAATACCAACAATCAAACTGGCAAATGAGGTACATGTATATCCCTCCTTTACTTACACGTATACAAACCCCCAGTCAACTATAACAATTTAAAGATTGTATTCCCTGTACTAATAGCCTGAATTTTTAATGAAACTGTGAACCTTTACAGGTACTATACAGCCGCATTTACCGGTATCTTTACGTGCATGAAATAAATAGTCCAAGTTCATTATAACTACATGTATGTCATAAAAATGCCCAATTTCTTCTTTAAAGGAGTTTTAATCTTCACTGGAAGGCCTACATGTACATCCGTTTACCAGCATCAAAATCAATATCAAGTTAACTACAGTGATATTAACAGAGTTTTCAGATTAACTCATGTTTGCTTAACTTTTTTTTCTTCAGACGCCAAAATTATCTCTTTAAAAACAAACACTGAAATGCTGACATGAGATGTGCAGGTGTCCTTGTTTACTTCACTTCCGTTATATCAGTGAATGATGATCACATGATCAAATGTGCAGTATAACCATACAATTGCTATATTTGTCCAGTTAAATGTCAACCAACAATAAATCTATATTCATTTTGAAAAAAATGTAGCACCTCATAGCCTGTGTATAGCACAGATTGATCCACAAAACAAGCTCCATTTAATACCTGTTGCATCCATGATAACCACGCGTTGGTTGGGGTATTTTGAAAATCATATTTTCTTCACTTCAGTGAAAGGATTTGATTGTTATGACAAATTTTAATTCTAGTTTTCCAATATTGTTTGAGCAGATGTCTGCTACATATTTTGCCACCTGTTCGAAATCATGAACAAAAAGCTGCATTTAGATTTGTTATGAAATTTGAAATGTCTCTCTCTAAAATAGAGATAAAAGTTACGTTCATACGGGACTCGTGGTTTCGAAACTTTAAGTTAACGAAACCACAAGTCCCTAACCGCAGCGAGGGTCCACGTGAGCCTAAAACAACGAGCTCAAACTACAAGCCGAGCAAGCTTCGTGGTTAACCCCGGAAGTAGATACTGCCGATTGTGTGTACAGCGAGGTCATTCCTAACCACAAGCTTGCGAAAGTTACGTTCACATGGGCCGTGACTTCAACGGAAGACCCCCCCCCCCCCTGCTCGTGGTTAAGGGCTTAACCAGGAGTTCGCTTGTAAACTTAAAGTTTCGAAACCACAAATCCGATCATACGGTCCTAAACTACAAGATAACTTAAAGGAGAATTAACCCCTGAGTACAAATTTACTTATATTGAAAGGTGTAATATATTCCTACTTATTGGCCTAAATCATTTTCTAATAAGATATCAGAAAAGGGTATAAATAAAGATATTCCAACACCCGGTATCGTCTCCTACTCATTTACATGGGGGCTGCCATTTTCTTGCTGATTTGGATTTGTACATGAACCATTGAGAAATGTTCCGGTCAGGAAGATATTTTGCATCCAAGACCTAAATTGATTTTCTTCATTACCTAAAATCCCATATGTGACGAAAAATATAAAGTGGGTGTTTACATGATTTATAAAAATTAAATCTTTATAATGATACTTTTAAATTGTCTGGTTTTGCTTAACAAAAATCTATTTTCTTGGGTTTGCCAAACAGAGCAGAACATAATATATGCAGCATGCATTCTGGCTTTTCAAGTCCCATTATCCGAAAGCAGGTGAATGCATAGTTTGCCGCTATAGATGCTCAGGGAAGAAGCATCCATAAAATTTGAATTAATTTGCTCCGTCCATTGCGTCACAGTATCTAGAAAATAGATTTATATTAAGCGAATATCGATTTTCAACAGAAATATATAAGGAAATCTTCAGTTTAAAAATAAATTGACATATCTATTCTATATTTTTAATCTCAAATGGGTTTTTAATTTTGAAAAAGGCAATTGGGCATTTGGATTAAGAAAATCTTCTTGTACACATAAAAAAAATGGCAGCCCCCATGTATTGCTAGCAGACGATACATATTGCTAGCAGATGATAAATTTTGCTCAGAAAATCTTGATTCGTATCGATCTCGTATATTTTGACGCGAAGCCATATAATCTAACAAGTAGGAATAAATAACACCTTTGAACACTATCGTCTTTATTGTTTGAGGTTAATTCTCCTTTAAAGTTTAGCTCCCATCGTGTGAACAAGACTAAAACCATTTCTAGAATACTGCCACAGGTGTTCTGCAATTCATATAAGGCCAAAAAAAAAAAATTGTTGTATTGGCGTAACGGGTCACTGAAAAATAGGGTAGGTAGGTCAGGATTTTTTTTTTAATGACAGTATAGTACATAATACACGCAGCTAGTTCTGTCCGCAACACTTCCGGGTTTTTTCGATCGCGATCGCGATCGCAAAGGCAGCACGATACGCGATATCAATAGCCAAAAAAAAAAACCTAGGGTCGGCGACATTTTTAGGGTCGGGCGGGTTACGCCAATACAACAATTTTTTTTTTTTGGCCTAACTTTGATATTAGAAAGGATAATTTTCCTGTAAATTATCATGTCTACCTAAACAACACCATGGATAAAAAAAAGCACCCCAAAAAAAAGTCATGCACCACTAATAAAAGGTTCGCTTACTTTCTATGATTCAAACAAGAGATTGATCACAGATAATTTTTTCTGATATTCTTCATTCCTAATACATTCTGGTATAAAATACAAATGATTTCATGCATATACACATGTGACTGGAGGAGTATTGTTTTGAGACATTTTGTGAAAAATGATATTTCCAATAATCAACAAATTTTATATTTCATAGTTAAGCTTCAAGTTATTTGTCTTAATTACTTTCTGCTCACATTAAAAGCAACATGTAGGATGAAATGCTTTAAAGGTACCTACTAATAATCATTTGTGAGCATGTAGCTCTTGAAACTATTTTTTTCTAGACAGGAAACGCCTACGGCTTCATTTTTATACTTTCTAATCAAATAACAAGCAGAACAAAAATTTGAAAGACAGTGGGTGGAATTCACCTTGAGATAGGAAAATGCGACTAGTGGGAGACTTTATCCCATGCAAGGCCAATTCAACTAATTAAAGTGGAATTTTTTAATCAAGCCAGAGTATTGTTTATTAATTAAACACATTCTGACGCAAATAAAGTTGACAGGAAATCAATACATGCATTTTTCTCTGATGGCATATTTTATCATTTTGGAGAGTTTAGGAATTGTCAGATTATGAAAGTTATATACAGGAAGACCTGGCGTGTTGGGCCACATTAAAATGTTCGGGAGAGGTCAACAAAATTCAGATTCTCTTGAATTAATCTGAAAAGGATGCCACGGATCACATTAATATTAAAATTTCACGCTCATGCAACAAAGTTGGCAATGGAACGAGTTGATGAGGGAGAACAAGGGAACAAAAGAGATAGAGCAGAAAGAAATATATTAACAGAATATGAGATCAAATTAATCAGACTTTACATGAACTGAATACAAATCCATATTAACTGTTGATGTAAATGTACATACCGGGTAGTACAACAAAGTACAACATCGGGTGTAATATTTTAATGTGATATACGGTATATGAGACAATATTATGAACCTGATAATCAATTGGATCACTTATTTTTGTCATAATTTTGGAGGCTCCCAAAGTTATGGTGTGCATGAAACTTAAGAGTTCTTAAGCAAACTGGTCTACAATTGTGTACATCACATTGTACAGTACATGTAGCATCACGAAAGTGGGTGCATAAGCTACTTACATTGTCCTGGGTGTAGTTTAGATGGTTCTTGATCAGGGGTTGGAGAAGTCTCGCTGGTGTGGTTGTGCTCGTCCCCATGTATGTCATACACTATGCAGGCATGGCTGTCCAACTGCTGGAGTAGAATTGGGCACAGCTGGAGGAATTGGAACGGTATGATGCCTTCGGATGGAATCACGCTAAATATGTCAAGGATCTCATCAGGTGACAGGCACTGGAAGAAAATAAAACAGGAAAAAAAATTATACAGAAACTACATTGTACATTCACTTACAATGTACCTTTTCAAGTTCTTATTAGCATCGTATGTAAAACATTAATATACAACTCACACATTTACAGTATCTTCTTTCTTTGGAGTGTCAAAGTATTTTATAACAAAGATGAAATAATAAAAGTAACTCAAACATACTTTACCTGAATGGTTCATGTATCATTAGAAAGCAATAAGCATGTTGTAGGTTTTTTACACTTGATCTTTTTTAACACCGTACTATCCTTAACCCCAGACTATTTTTCTTTTTGTTGCTGTTCTCATTCGCAGTTTTAGTCTCATACTGTACTATCTCCCTAGCCAGAGCACTTAGCCTCACATTTAGTGGGGCTAACCCTGCTTTTTTCCAGGGCTAAAATAATCCGGTACTATCTTGGAGTTAGCCCACTTTGGCAAAATGCAATGTGAACAGAAAGTGGGCTAAGCTTAGTTCCGTACTATCGGTGGGGTTAAAATCCAAAATTTTGCAAGTGTAAAAATCCTACTGGTAAACCAAGGGTAATTAGACACAAGATATTCAGAGGTTTATATTATCTACAATGTACTGAACCCCCGTGGTTAACCACCCCCCCCCCCCCCTCACCAAAAATAGAAAAGGCATATTTGCCACTAAAGTCCTTACCAATATTTGAAGTCATCCATGTGGACCTATTACCGCCTTTTTACCGGTAATTATACATGGTTGATCTACAACTTTAACATGATACATAACTCACTATTGAAACCCAATTATCATGTACTTCTGCATAAAAACACTTCAAAAGGATTCATGATGTGTGACAATTTGACAAATTTACACAGCTACAAGTATTTTCAGTTCAGTGTAAGAGCTGCATTCACACAATTTCCCTTGTCTTTAAAACAACCTTTCCAGGCCTCAAACAGATTAATTAGAACCCAATCTGTAAGTGGCCTGCAAGTATACACCAGGATAACTGCAATTATAGGTTTTAAAGGTACACAGGTGTATTATTTTAATCAATTATATAGCATATTAGCAATAATTCATTCATGGAAGCGTCTAATCAGTCAGATGACTCATTGCATTTATATGTCAGGATCATCACCATATCACCAGCAATACAATGAGATGTGTATATATCTACAATGTACATACAGGTAATTAGTCAGTAGACAATAAGCTCAATGCCCCCCCCCCCCCCCCTCCTTTCCCTCCATTGTCAGAACATAACAGATTTAAGCCTCATTCCTAGGTGTTACTTTTTTCTCAACCCACTTACCATTTATTTATTACAATTACATGCATAGTTTTTATTTTGGTACAGAGGTTTACCATATCTTGACTGCATCAGCCCCTTCTTGCGCCCCCCCCCCCCCATAAATCAAATATATCAACATATTATTTGTTTACATTTGTCTTTCATTTTTAAAGAATTTTATTTCTCTTTAGTTGGAAATAATTGCTTTCATTTAAATGTATAGATAAAAAGGGATTTTGTCAGGGTGAAATTTCTAACGGTAAATACAATTTTAAAATATTTTCCAGAGCCATTTTTGGCCTTTCCAGAGTTACATCATTGTCAGCTCCCTGTCTACTGTTTTAATTATCTCACAGATGCAAATAAATTTAAATAATTCACATAATATACAATCCTAAAAACAAAATACATGTATTGTACAGTTGTACAATGCCCACTGCAACCAATGTAACAGTAAGTGAAATTTTACAGGTACATGTACATGTACATGTAGCTCAGGAATTGAATAGGCCAGTTTTGTAATGTATGCACAGACCTTTAAACCCGATTACGTAATCGGAGGGTTGGACAAACAACGGTGACTGTGGTGCTATTGTACATCATGTTTCACTGTGCAACTACTGCCCTTTGTTCGCTATTGAACTGTTTGTTGCGTTATTGTTTGAACAGATTATTGACGGATGAGATGGGAGGAATTTCAAAATAACAGTTTGGATATCTTTTTCAACATACCATTTAATATTTTGAGCATACTAACGGTTCAAACAAAGGTCAGAAAATGGGAAAACACTACTGTTACGGGGGACGTGTAACCCGCTATGACCAACGGCAACGTCCACTTACATGTAAGGGGTTTTTTCATTCCCCTTCCCAAACAGAAAACAATGATGGACAAATGCAAAATTTGGATGAAAGCATGCGGAAGGAGAGACTTTGGTATGGATAACATTAAAACATCTACATACATCTGTTCAAAACATTTTGTCTGGGGAGCAGGGCCTACCCGGTACCCGAGCACCCACATCCACTGTCTGCTGCAGCAACAGAGCTTGAGTAGCGACTGGCTGCTAAAGCCGTCCGCCCAAGTCCCAGCGATAGACAGTCGATACCACCCCGGCCACAGAAGCGAAACTTGTGCCCGAGGTCGATGGCGTGGTACCAGACATTGAAGCTAATATTGACGAAAGCGAAGTACCACAAAACGCGTTTGGAGAATACGGTAACTAACTTTTAAAGGCCAAGTCCACCCTAACAAAAAGTTGATTTGAATAAATAGAGAAAAATCCAACAAGCATAACACTAAAAATTTCATCAAAATAGGATGTAAAATAAGAAAGTTATGGTATTTTAAAGTTTCGCTTAATTTCGCAAAACAGTTGTATGCACATCCTGCTCAGTATGGAAATGAGGGAACCAGTGACGTCACCCACTCACTATTTCTTTTGTATTTTATTACATGAAATACGAAATATTTTAATTTTTCCTTGTTATAATGTGAAACAAGGTTTGATTCCTCGCTGAACATGTGTAATTGCCATTGTTGCAACCTATACACAATTCAATGAGAGCTTCCTAATTGTGAAATCTGCAGAAATTAAAATATTCTATATTTCACATAATAAAATACAAAAGAAATAGTGAGTGGGTGACGTCACTGGTTCCCTCATTTCCATACTGAGCAGGATGTGCATATAACTGTTTTGCGAAATTAAGCGAAACTTTAAAATACTTAAAATACTTTCTTATTTTACATCCTATTTTGATGAAATTTTCAGTGTTATGCTTGTTGGATTTTTCTCTATTTATTCAAATCAACTTTTTGTTAGGGTGGACTTGGCCTTTAAATCTCTTATTCTTTTGTTATGAACCCTATAAAATCCCGAGAGAAAAAAGTATATTCAGAAGAACTTTCCCTCCCATTCAGGCACTCTCGAAACGGAGTGGATGATAGATAACAAGTCTCTGCTTGTTGTATAATATGGTAGAATCTCCTCTTCCTCGAAGAAAATCGTGTAAATTCTTCACACTAAACTTGTCAAAAGACAGTAAGGAAGCCATCAAAACAAAATCAAAAGATGAGTAAGGTAATCGTAGACTAATAGTGAAAATACAAATGAAATAAAAATACGAGGTAACAGAAATCGGCGCTGAGCAATACCAAAAGCATGAATCCAATATGGCAATATGTCAAAGCTTGACCAACCTGGTTACTATTGCCAGGCATTAGGTCATCACGCTCACATCGCCGAAACTGGGCTATTCACCACTATTTTGTCAATATTTTTGTTATCATATTCTGCAAATCATGTGACTGAGGGTAAACATACATGGGCATGACCACTCTTCCATAATTTAATTTTTCATACTTGTCCTTGGACAAGGCTCATATTCAGGAACCACCTGTTCAAGATTACCTGGGTACAATGTTTGTCCTCTTTAGAATACATTGACCTTAACTATCTGGAGATAGTTAAGCTATTTAGATAGTTTAGCTATTCTTACATTTTGTTGCAATCTCCTGAAAACTGCTACGCAGATTTAACAAATTACTATTCAAAACCGTGTGAGGCTCTGCATACCTTTTCTGATATGAAAAAAAAACCTACATGTGTATATATTTTGGTGATCAGCACATGTCATGTACATGTACACCAAAAATGTTAGTTTAACTGTTAATACAGTTCCTAATAATGCTAATTTCTTCTCCATTTTTTTTCTCTAAAATTCACTATTTTCACCTATATGATTCTGCTCTACAGTAAGTGCAGTAACGTTACAAGTGTTCTTTCGAATAAGTTCTCACACTAAGATCTTTCAAATCTTTATCCCAAACATTATGCATACATGTACATGTAGTACCATCTTGCTTCCACAGATTTGCGACTCAGGCTCGAGAAAGAATAAATGTAGCATACAGTTTGTAGGCCTTAGTTTCATTTCTCAAGCAACTTTAAACTACTCACTAATGAACGACAACGAAAGAAGAAACATACGAGTCCTATACTGGTTCTAAGATGGAGCCGGACTATACACTGAATGTCACAGCATTACATCTGAGCTTACTTAAATGAAGAAATAAAAGATAGCTGAGAGTGATCTGACCCCAAAATAGTCTTGCATGAACTCTCTGAAACAATACCAGTCAAGTCCAATTCAAAGCCCATTTACACTATACATGCATGTAAAGTGAAATAGGCCCCAAACTCATTTTTCTTTGACGTCAGATGATTTAGCAGGATAATATCTTACTCTGCAAAGCACTGTGATGTTCTTTCTTTTTTTTCCTCCTCATATGAAATGAGAAGTGAAAAAAAATCTACATTCTGACCTGGCCAATATGAAAATTCCCACATGCAACAGGTGTGCAATACCGTAGGCAGTTATACAAGCATAATACCTAAATACAAGACCTCATTTCACACGTTTCTAATTTTAGAAAATTTTGTTTTCAATAGGTTTTTTTTTTGTTCCTTACTGAAATTTATAAAATACATGTATATTGTGCTAGCTTACACATAGAAGACAAAGAAATGAATTGTGTAGTTATTATTCCTACCTTGGCTGTGTGTTGTAGTTTGGTATCATGATGATCAAGATGTTGTGTATTATGAGTTGTCCCATTGATAGCTCCACCAGAAGTGGGATTCACTGTTTCTCTTTCCTGCCTTTTCGACATAAAACCATGCATCTTGTCTGTTCTATCAGCTGTTCTTTTGGACAAAGGGTGAGAAACATTGCTTTCTTGGTCCATGAGATGTGTCACATTGTCTCTGACAGCTCCAAGGCCCACATTCTCCAGGAGTTGACGAAATCCGTCATATTCTAGTTTGCCAGCCTTTCCATACTTTGTGAAAAGTTCTGACACGCAGTCTCCGGTCAATGAGTTGAATGCTGTACTATTCTGGTCATTGCACAAAGCTTGTCGTATTGCATCAACTTGAGATAGTCCTCCTCCAATCTGTGCTTCAGCACATCCAACATGTATACAGCACAGCGTGAATATGTAGAACATCAGCGTAACAATGACAGCTGTATAGGCTGCTCTACCTATATTTGGAGATGCCATTCTGTAAAAGAAAAAATGAGGTAAGATTGTCAATCTCATGAAAACACCACAAGCTGCACATCCTTAGTCAAAGTTCTCAACAACTTACAAACATAATATCTGTACATACCTTAATACACTGTACATGTACACTTTGAAGAAGAATTGTCATTTGAATTAGGTCTTTTACACAACTTCCTGGCATGGCTTGAGTAATAACTTCAATATTCAAAAATACTTGTACTATTAAAAAAATGATATATTTTGTGTTGTTTGGGGAGTGCAAAATTCAAAAAAAATTATTAAAAAAAAAACTTTCTGCAATGCTAAATACAAAAAAGTTCCTCCATGGGCATAAAACTAAAAACACCTCATGCATGGAACAGTGAAATTATCAAGTATCACTGAAATGGTCAATCCACAATACTTACTACAAATACTGTAGTGTTACCATATGTATTTTTTTAATTTCGTGTAATGATAAATGCAGTATACAGTGACATAGCATTGGTCCAGCCATTAACCCTTTCAAGACAGGAATCATTTAAGGGCTAAATTGATCACATTTTGTTCTTCAAATTGGCAACAATAATATTATTCTTTTAGTGCTACATGGCTCTAACGTTTAATGTTTTTGAAAGAATAACATGTCTAGGAATTTTGTTGAAAAGTTAAATAATTGCCAAATTTGATTAAAAAACAAGGATTTTGAACCTCTCAATGTGTTGCCGATTTAAGAATTTTAAAGCTTATTCAAGTTTTAAATTCCTGGCATCAAACGTAATATGGTCATGCAACAAAAATGGAAATAGTATGTGCATAGATTTTTGCTCTTTCTACTCATGCATCTGGAATATTTTTCTGAATCCAAAGTTATTGAGCCAAACCATAAAATGTGGTCAATTGTCTCGAAAGGGTTAAGGTGATACTGCCACCATAGAGGGATGGAGGACACTTTGTGAATGACACGCTGTTAACAATTAAGGCTATCAAGTGAGGCGATAGCATGGAAGAGATGCAATTTACAATTTTACATTGTCTTTCCGCTTTCCCTTTACTCCTCTCTCTTCTCTTTTTTTTTCTATCTGCAATTCTGCCCACTGCAGCTATGCCATTTTATGTTTTTTTTATCATTTCTATATGTCAAAGAAATATGTCAGTTTATAGTCCAAATATTCCACAAAGATTGAAAGAAAGAAACAATATTAATTTATAATTATAGCTCTAAATAATTTCCAGGATAATTCAATCCCTTGCAGATTTTGTTTGATAAAACATATGTATGTATATTTGTATAAAGTTAATTAATATCCAGTCTGATTGTCAAACTATTGAATTTACCTTTCCATCACAAATTGCCCTTCAGTATTTTTGCATCTTTGAAGATCATGGGTTAAAATAATTTGATCATGAGAATGTGCACTTGTTGAAGGTAATGATATTTTCAAAATCCTTATCTCCTTATCCTCATATATTTTTCCACAAAGTACAGTCATTTTAACCACAGTAAATTTTTTTTGGGGGGGGGGGGGTGTTGAGAAGACATTCCACAATGGGGAAACTTTTGAAAACTTGTACATGATTCTGATAAATACATCTCAGGCATAAGATATTCTCCAGATAAACTTCTCAAAAGAAATGTTTTCTCAAAGCTGCATCCAAAAGACATCAGAAATTGTCACGTAAGCACTTCTTTATCATAGTGCAAGAAGTGCTGTATTTTTTTTTAAATTCTCTGTGTAGACATAATAGATGAAAAGTAGCTGACAAAGGAAATTATGAGAAACCACTTGTAAAGGGATCTGCAACATTTCATGACTTTTATCATTCATTGTAATCAGGTTTTTATTCCAGGAGAATTCAACCAAAATAGTAAGCTGCACAAAACACAGAAACAGACTGGTAAACGGTTCAACACATTTTATAGATAAACATTATTCATTATTAAGGAAGTTATGAATTTTGAAAATTGTAATCAAATAAATGTAGGTCTACATGTACATGGTGTATTTATAAAATACATTTGGGAATTTTCAACTTAAGGATTGGTAATGTCACTGTAATGGAATGATGGTCACTTTTCCCTCATTTCGAATGCACTAAATGACCAATATGTCTTTTTTTTTTCTCTCAAAATTTAGGACTGAACATGACTGAATATGGTTTTTGCCAATTTGAGTTTCACATACCGGTAGACTAGATCTATTCTACATGTAGCTCTATATGTCTATATTTAATGAACTTAACTTTCAAACAGTCATATCTTTATTATCATTTGTCTTATTTCGTTCATCATCATCTGGCACAGAATGAAGGGGGATAGCCTGTAATTCCCGGTCTCTTCATCATGTTGGTGAAAAACTTCACCACCAACATGTTACAACTGGGGTTTCTGCATTCCCAAATCAACATTTACTTTTTTTCTGAAATAGACCTACATGTATTGCTTCTCTTCATTTCATTAAACAATACCTTCTGTAACAATAGAAGGTATTGTTTAATGAACTGAAGAGAAGCAATTTGCCAATGCCAGAAAAATTGAGGAGGAGCACGCTACCTACCAGTACCAGTACCAGCGAGGGACGAGGTCAGCATGCAGCTTCCACCCGGCTCGGTGTCATACATTATCATTGCACACACATGTACATCCGCACTCGGTTTTGGAAGCGCAAGCCGACCCCCTTTCCACTGGCATTGCAATAATAGCGCTACAATACATGGTAAAGTGCAATAGAATCAGACGCATATGTGTGATGGCAGAAACATCGACATGGAACAAAGGTGAATTTTTTAAATAGATATTTTCGATGTTACTTACTCAATAATTGTACGGCACATCAGCTGTCCACCTCCAGGAGCAATGTAGCTTGAGTCCCACGTGCACTCTTGTTTTGAAAGTTTACAAACTGCAAAACTTTGTTGTGATTTTCGCACGGATCCACAAAATTTCCCGTGTCGTGTGCACCGTTCAGGAAAAAAAAGATGGCGGGCCGTGTGCATATGTTCGGCCTTCTTGTCACGTGACATTCGCTTTGCTACGCTGGTCATGCATATGCATGAGCTGAGGCGGACGGTGGGAGATCAATGCATGCTATGCTTGCCTGTGCAGTTTTTGTAATGCAAAATTAATGTACTACACCAGTTTATATTTATTACTACAGAGTTCTTTTTATCACACGACAGTAAAAACATGATAGATCCGTAGCTTTCAAAGCTACCAAATGAGTAGTCTCCTATAAATAAATAAACAAACACCAAACAAACAAACAAACCGTGGGAGTCGATCCCCCCCCCCCGGGGGGGGGGGGGGGGGGTACATATAAACACAAAAATCAGGTGGGGATGGCCTGCATTATCATCACCCCCCCCCCCCCCCTATATATTTGGAGAAAATAAGAATAAGAAAATAGAATAAGAATTATGATACATTAACTTAAGACTAATAATTATTCAAACTAATTATGTTTGATCTTGAAATACCATCACATTCTTTAATGCTTGGAAGTATAATTATAAGGAACTAAGAAATGCCATAATTTCAATGCGAAAATATCAAAGAAAAATTGTTCGCTCGCACTGTTATTCTCAAATAAGGGGTTCCGTCCATTAGCGTAGATCCGTGCATTCCTTCTTTTCATTAAAAACCATTTTGGGATGCTCTGAAATGCAAGTTTTATAGACAGAAGTCTGAAAAAGTCCCTGGTGTGGGAGGGCATGGGGAGGGGGGATACCGCCCTCCCACACCTTCACCGGTCATACCCCCCCCCCCCCCCCCATCATGAAGACGGATCGAAAAAAATCATGGGTCATTTCTTTTCTTCTTTTTTTTTTGGTCATCTTATTCTTTGCCCAAGAAACAACCTATCGTGCAAGTAGCCTATATACCATGCAGAATAGATCTAGAATTTTCCGGTTCGGGAGGATGTACAAAACATATACGATTTCTGAAAAATGGAGGGGGGACAACAGAAAAGAATGCGGAATAGAGTTTTCATAATGATTTTTCTTTTCTTTTCTTTTCTTGTTGATTTTTTTTCTCTTTTTCTTTTGTTTTTTACTGACAGTTGAAAAAATAATCACCGCAACAGCTGAATGAGGAGCCTTTTGTAATTTTGGTACTATGACTGCAAAGATGCAATACATAAATCGGAGCTAGGCCAGTGGCATACGGGGGAAATGGGGTGGGGTGGGCAGTGGCGTAAAGAGCCAAACATTTTGAGGGGGCTGAGCATATTTCTAAGCAATTTCTGAAAGTGCGAAAGAGGGAGGGAAAGCGAGCGAGCAAAAAAAATCGACCTCTTTCAATGAAAATGTAATTTTGTAAGAAATAATTTGACATTTTCCTTCCTCATTTATTCATTTATTTATTTATTTTTCTGGCGCGGAACTGTTTTTTGACTGCAGCTGCACACCAAGCCTCCCCCCCCCCCCCCCAGTACGCCAGTGGGGGTTGGGGCTAACAGGAACAACTGAACTGCTATAATTCTGCCCGGTTATTACGTAGGCGTCTTTAGGAGCCTCTATATATAATATACACTAATGGGGTGTTGCAAGAATGCTGCTATCAAAAATTGCAAATCCCCCAAATCAGTGGCAATTGATTGCAAGTTCCATTTAAAATACATGTATCGATTGCAAATAGGGATTTGCAATTATTGATTGCAACTTTCTTGCAACACCCCATACGACAATGCTCATGAGCGCTTTTGTACTGTCGAGTGGAGGGTCACTTACCATTCATTATACAATTTTAATATCTAAAGATTAATTGAATTCAGCACGTTTTAGGGATTATAATCTAAAATCTAAAAAGGGAGGCGACTGCCGTTTCTTTTTATGCAGATTATGGGGAGGAGGCAAACTTGGTCAAAGGGCACTTTAGTGTAAATTTCGGTGTTTTGACAGTCTAATCCCCTTTCCTATATTTTGTCAGTTGTAGTATTGTTGTGATACAGCTATATCACTTCCTTCTAACAAATTTGGTGCATGCATGGTTTAAGAGGGGAAAGTGATCCGATTATTCAGGGGCGTCCGGCAACCGCTTGCCGGCAATTTTTCTTTTCTTTTTCAATTTCAGGTGATTTACTAATTTAAAAAAAAAGAATATGAACAGTTTGGTTTAATGAATAATAAAATCTGTTTCTTAAAAATGACACAATCATTTTGTTTACCACCTCCGCACGTGTGTTGTCTTCTGCACAGCTGACCCATTTTAGCCGGAGCTAAAATTATAGCCTCATATTACAGCATCCTTGCCCTTCTTATATTTTTGCGCCTAAATATAGTTTTAAGAGGGTGCAGGGTCACTCACCACTGGTAAAACCAAGTCAATAATAATTGATTAGCGGAGAATTTTATGGATATGGGCAGGGGCGGATCCAGGATTGAGTATAAGAGGGGGCACATGGTTTGGAAAAGGTAGACCCGTATTTTTTTTATCTCGCCAGCTTCTCGAAAAGTCGCTCAGTGGGGGGTGACAAAAAAATTTCGCCAGACCTTCAAACTTCGCTCAGTTGGGGGGGGGGGGTATGGGGGTCCAGTTTCCCTCCATAATTCCCTGACAAGCAAAAAAAAAAAGGTTTTCATTCTAAAAGGGGTGGGGGCACAATCGAGAAAATGGCGGATCGTCTATGGTTAAAATGCATACTTTTCTTCCAAAGGGGGGGGGGGGGCACGGGCCGGAAGTGTCCCCCCCCCCCCCTGGATCCGCCAATGGACAAGTAGCTGTCGTTTTCTATAATTATTATGTAAAAAAATACCCTTGAAAATTTCCATTGATAGGTCAAAAGATGCTAAAAAATTATCAACTTACCATTCTGATCGCATGTTCTCAATTTTGCAATACATAGCAGTGGCAGTGGAACCAGGGCATCATGGGGGTTCATGCCCCTTTTTTCCAAAATCAAGAAAAATGCCCCTCTTTGGACAAAAGTATACCCCTTCCAATTTAACGAATGCCCATCCCGTGCTAATTGTCCCTGCTAAGGATTTTTTTTTCATCTTCATGCAGTTTATTGTTTCATATTTCACATTTACAGTGCTTTTACAGTAGAAATGTTAAAAATAATATAAATGGCACAAACAAGATAAATGGTACAAACAAACATGAAATCTACTGTCAGAGAAAATAAATGAAGGTGAGTACCTCATGTCTATACGCTTGAATACACTATTAGTTGATAAGGGGGTATAATAAAAGTGAAATATGGAGGAGCCTATGCTGGAGAAAGCTACGCTTGTGAGATAGATATATATATATAGGCTCCAAAGTGTAAAAAGATTCATAATAGTGTTTAAAAAATAGTGCATGGAACGAGCAATGCATGATACAGCAATATGAGTAATAAAACTATTGTGTATACAGTAATCGAATTCGCATTCAAAGAAATGGTATATTGGATGGTAGCGTCACTTTCATTACAACACTCTAAAAACTCAAATGTTAAATCTACATTTAAAAGGTTGGAGGAGTGACAACATTTTCAAAATGGTAAATGAACACTTTTAACATGCTGCATCCAACCTTTAAACTATTAGATCCAGCATGTTAAAAGTGTTAATTTACCATTTTAAAAATGTTGTCACTCCTCCAACCTTTTAAATGTAGATTTAACATTTGAGTTTTTAGAGTGAACAATATCATAACATGTGCTTCTATTCCATTCATAAACCCCAAACCATGCATGCGACCTTTAAAGGCAGGCCTTTATTAGTTTTCTATAGTTTTTCCATAATGGCAGTTTTCCCAAGGCATAACAAATCAAATAAGGCTTTTGTAGAAGATGTTTTACTCCTTTTTTTTAATATTCAAAACAATGTTGTTTTTTTCTTTGGTTCATCTTCCACATGGTCTGCAAAGATTATTTTTAAAAGATTGCGTGAAGAGAACTTTCTATATAATATTGATTTGTAACCATACATTGTTAATTTTGTATTCTGAAAGAACTACCACAAAAGAAACGGTATTACCTTGGGGATATTTTTTTTTCGCCACCTGTATTTATTCAGGAAATCCGAATTGCAAAATATATATACTTAACTTTTTATGATACATCCTCATTAAGTAAGATTGGGATGAATCGTATCGTAAAGACAACAATTATTTTTAATAGCAAATTGTAGGATATATATTATAAAGGTTTGGAAGAGGGATGGGAGTTAATAAAATTCTAAGATTCTAAATAATGAGGCACATCCCGTTTCGTTTATATGAATTTAATTTTTTTTACTGTAATCATTGCACCCTTTGCAAGATTTGAAGCTATCACTATGAACACGATGACAAAGAGAGCGGACAATTTATGCAGCTCCTCATTGTACCCTCCACAATAGCTCTAGTAGACAAAAGGACATCCCTTCACTGCTATTATGTGACACCTGTTCTACATATTTTTACAGGATAGCAATGAATGGATGTTCTTTTGTTAACCAGTGCAATTGTGAAGGGTACAATGAGGAGCTGCATAAATTGTCCGCTTCTTTGTTCGTCATGTTCATAGTGTATACATACCATCATTAGTTGGATAACCTTCAGCTCGGGCAGCGGCAGCGAGGTAGAATCTTTGTATCTCGTATCAGTATGAAATTAAAAGTGTGCCAAATGAATATAAACAGCACCAAATATATTTGAGATTTTTTTTTTTTTAAAGAACAAAATATGAGAAGCTTACCAGTATTTAGGACATGAAACGTCAGTCTCTGCCTCGGCCTCCTTGCGAAATTATGTCCGCGTGCAATCATGGTTCTTTAAGATGAGGCCTAGGCCTATTATGATTAGGTTTTCATTAAAATATACACTAGTCTTCGTTTTAAACCCAGTGGCTCGTCGAGTATACTATATTTCCTTGGGGAAATAAATTAGTGGCGGGCGGGCCATTGATCTTAGATAAAAGATACCTGATGAAATGAGAGATAGGGAGCATGATAATGTGCACATAATTATTTTGGTTTCACATGACAGATCAAAAGGCAAAACGTGGCTAGACCTTATATTGTAAGAGTGTGTGTGCTGGTATACAGGGTTGGGGCGGGTCTTCTTTAATCCTGAAGAGTTAAGTTATTTGAAAAAGAATATCACTGAATATTGAATGATACACATAACTGACAAAACAAAACAAAATGAAAATTTGAATAGAAAAAATTCTATGATATAGAAATGTGCAATTTCTTCCCTTTTGCAGAAAACAAAATCTGCAATATGGGATTCTGAATAATTATACTACATTGTAATAAAGATTTAGGTAATAAAGAGCCATCAAAATAAGAGGTAGACAACTTCGGACTTCATGTTTTATAATTTGTTTTATCATTTATAACTCTGCATACCATCTCTTTGTAAATATTTATAATGATTGAAAATGATGACGATGTAAATAACATTCATGTAGAATCGTACAACTTAACTCCAGCTGAATTCGACAATACGTTTAAAGATGAGTGTACAAAATCCTTTACTGTATGGCATATCAACATTAGATCGCTTAACAAAAATATTGATCAATTCAGACTGCTTTATGAGCAATGCCTTGAGTCAAAATTTCATATAGTCTATAGAATGTTTCATGCTTGGATGCTCTGGGTATGAATGGGTATAATTTATAAGTCAGCTGCCGTGACCCCAAGGTTAGGGGTGGTGTGTTGGAGCTTACATTCATCTGTTCATTCATCAATCAATTATAAACTTTTGCATGGAATGTTTTACGTGCAGAATCTCTAGGGTTGGGAATTTTTCTTAGTAAATAGGCTACAGTTATTGGTATTATATATAGAAAATCAAATACAGATGTGGCTGAATTTCAAAATAGTTTGATATATACTTTAGAGCAATTTAAAGTTGACAAAAAAGCATGTGTCCTATATGGGGGACTTTAATATTGATATTCGCAATTCTTGTAATACTGCAAAAATGTTTCTCACTTCTCTTCATTGCATATAGGATTACAGCAATTGATACAATACTACAAGGTTTTATTAGAATAACGAGTCATTCAGCCTCACTGATCGATCATATTCAAATATTACTACAAGTTGCGTCAATACAGGAACCATGATTACTGATATATCAGATCACTTTCCAACATTTGCAATCTTTAAGAACAGGTCAAGTGACCCACTACTGGAAGAAAAGATCAAGTACAGAACTTTCAAGCATTTTAACAAAGAGACTTTTCGCCAAGGTCTTCAGTCAGTAGCATGGGACAGAGTATTAAATTGTCAGGATGTTGATATGGCATATGATTATGTTTATACAAATGTTCCAAGATGTATGTGATGAGCATGCACCCTTTGTTGAAATACATAATAACAGAACAAAAAAAAAACATGTATAACTAAAGCCATACGAAAGTCAATAAGAATCAAACACAAGTTATTCTGTAAGGTAATAAAAAGTAGCCACAATGAAGTACATGTATCAAAATATAAGAGATATCGCAATGTTGTGACTACTATTCTCAGAAATGCAAATAGAAAGTACTACACAGAGTTATTTGAGACCCACAGTGGAGACACAAGTCAGACATGGAAATCAATAAATGACCTACTCCATAGCGGAAATAGTAAATCCAAGACAACCCATGTAGAACATCTGTCTATACTGGTATCAATGCAGATGGAGGTAAAGAGATTATTAATTCAAATTCTAAAATAGCAGAAGCATTCAATGATTTTTTTTTTGTAAACATAGGTCCAAACCTTGCCAAAGATATTATGTGTGATCCTGTTGACAATTCTTTTGATAAATACATTCATAATCAAATAAATAGTTCTTTGTTTTGGAAGCCAATTACATACTTCTAAGTTCGGGATCATCTTGTATCCCTCAGTGTAAATAAAGCATGTGATTATGATAACATTCCTGCACGCTTGTTAAAGGATGCCGCAAAACTCATCGCAGAACCACTTTCCTACACCTTTAATCTTTCCCTCCTGACGGGTAAATTTCCAAGTGGTATGAAAGTAGCTAAAGTAACAGCAAACTTTAAAAAAGGAAGGAAAGATGATCCTGGAAATTATCGTCCAATTTCAGTATTACCTATTTGGCAAAAGTCCTTGAAAACTGGTAAATGAAAGAATACTTGCTTACCTTGAGAAAAATGACATTTTTATGCAAGCATCAATATGGGTTTCGTAAGCAATATATATAGTACTAAGTTGTCCCTCACAAATCTGATAAATGATGTCATAAAATCTCTTGATGAAGGCAAAATAACACTTGGTGTATTTGTAGACTTCATAAAAGTCACATATGACACAATGGACCATTCTATATTGTGTGGAATACTTGAACGCTATATGGAATAAGGGGATTACCCCCTGATGTGGTTTAAAAACTATCTACACAACAGAACTCATTTTGTGAAATATGGTGGGATAAGCTCACCAAGGAAGATAACAACATGTGGTGTACCGCAAGGATCCGTATTAGGGCCAAAACTCTTTTTAATCTATATATTAACGATTTGTCAGACTATACAGATTACTTTAGTTTTATACTCTTTGCTGATGATTCTAACCTTTTTCATACGTTTCCAGTTGGACAGTCTACTATTGATATGGATGAAGTTAATACACATCTCAAAATGGTATCAAGTTGGTGTAATGTAAATAAGCTTACAATCAATTTATCAAAAACAAATTATATGCTTATCAGTGGAATTCGAAAAACATTTGAAATGAAAGGAATACTGGCAATAGCATATACCATTATAAATGCAGTTGATGTTGCATCGTTTGTAGGTTTGAACATCGATAAATACTTAACATGGAAAAACCATATTGAGAAGGTAAAAAAATTTATTAGAAAGAAAATTGGCATTATTTTTAGACTCAGAAATGTTGATTTTACTGTATAAAACTTTGGTTAAACCTCATATCACATATGCGGTATTGAAGTGTGGGGTAGCACTTATATGAAGCGAATCTAAAATGTATACGGTTAAGTCAAAAATGGCTTTACGCGCTATCACATTTGGTTCAATCATGACTCACTCAAAACCATTATTTAAAAAGTTAAAGATTTTAAATGTATACCAACTGCACAAACTTTGTATTTGTAGTTTTATGTATGAAGTAAATGGAATGTTACCACATTCAATCATCCAGTATTGCTCTTTTATTCAGCATAATTATCGGACAAGGCAAAAGGAAAAAAATAACTTGTATATACCCAAAGTCAAAACGACCAAAGGAAAATTTTCAATTTCATATGTAGGTAGTTCGGTGTGGAATGATCTACCACTTGCTGTGCGGACAAAGCCATCCATATCTTGCTTTAGAAAAACGCTAGTTGAATACCTTTTAAATGATGACTGATAAAAACTAAATAATAAGTATCTGATTAAACAGATAGATATTTCATACTGATCTTTCATCCACATCTTTGTTTTATAATTTTGTTTATAATCTTCTTCATATTTACTATTACAATTTTCGTTGTTTATTCTATTACCAAACAATGTTTATTATATTTGTATTATCGTTTTTCAATTTCATATCCTCTTCATTATTAGCCATTACAATTTTTGTTCTTTATTCTTTTTCCAAACTATGTTTCCCAATTTTTAACGGTACCAGACTCGATTAGCATTCATGCTATTTTTTGGTTGTATATGTGTCACGTATTTTTTACAATATGTGACCAAAACAAATTTCCATATATTCTGGTGAATTTGGATGAATAAAAGAATTGAATTGAATTGAAATGAAATGAATTATGTCATTTCCTCACTTTTTAAAGAAATTTTTGAATAAAATATAAATACCAGAGGGGATAACAGGGAAGGGAATTGCCCTACGCCCCTTCTAAACAAAAATTTTAGGGGAACAAATAAACACATATACTATAGACTGCATGGAAGCGGTCATCATTTTAACGACATGTTACTTGAAAATAAGATGTATTCCAACATGTCCGACAAACATTAAGAGGATTGGTTATGTTTTCTTTCTCTACATTAATAACAGAATTAGAACAAAAATAATATTTTGACTGGCGGTTTTTTCTTTGTTGTTGCTTTGCGGGTAGGGGTGGGGGGGGGGGGGGCACAGAGGTGGCGGAACGTCGAGCTCGGACAATGGAAGTGGAGGGGCACCTTTTGTCCGCCAAACAAAAGGTGCACCCCATGCACTTTCATTGTCCGAGCCCGACGTTCCGTCGCCTCTGGTGGGGGGGGGGGGGGGGGGGGTCATACACCTAACCACCAGACCACCACCACAATGCCATTAGTGCGTTATTCCAATGTTTGATTGTGTCCATCATTATTTCTGTAACAGGGGCATTCTAAGAAAATGTGACGTAATTTATGTGCCACAAGTTTGTAATTGATCGGCCTTTGTCATCATAATGACGAACTTCATCTTAATATGATTACGTCGCCGTCTTTTTCTGAAGAAAATAAGTTACTAGCAAATTCAAAACAACATAATTATGTACCTCGAACATCTGGCCTCAAACCACAGAACTCCTAAAGACGTAGTTCTGTGCCTCAAACAACCGTTTGGAGGATTCCCCACCAAAGACAATAGAGGGCTCACTAGTTGTTTTGCATATAGACCCTAATTGATCTCTACGTTGTTATGTGGAATTGAGAAGAAGAAAAATGTGAGCATGGGATTTCGGATACAATTTTATACAATATTACTCAGTGGCAGATCATCCAAAAATTTCTGACAAGCAAAAAACAACGACAACAACAACAACAACAAAAGCCAATACCAAACAAGAACAACACACAAACAAACAACCAAAACAAATGACAAAACAAAAAATGTACCTGAAGTCCTGACCTTCTAGCCTTTACATTCAGCGAACAAAACAATTTTGGTTTATGGCTGGATTTCTTTTTTTATTCATAACTTCATTTTAGTATACACTTTCATCATTGAATATACGCAACACGACTATGACTTCATAGTTAAAAAGAGACCACTCTGATGTACCATGGTAACGATTGCTGAATATCGGTAGTTTCACAACTCTCGGGCTGCCCCTGTAGCTCCCCTCCCCATAATTATGATCCTTATATGCCTAGCCTATGATAGTGAGATTTTAGATTATTCCAAAATTCGGTGAACGTTTATATAAAATGCTATGGCAAATTGCATCGTATATCTAGATCGTACAGCGTGCAGTGGGCTTATACGCATTTTTTCCCCTTTTGTCTTCATCCCTTTTGCAGCCCTAACTTTTGAAGTTGTGTGAGTATATAAATTACAAAAGAATTATAACTGGAAAACTTGTGCGGATATGAAAAGGATTTTTATATGCTTTTAAGTACCGTACGGTAAGTAATAACAACAATTTGGAAACACAATTTTTGACTCGGAAAAAAAATAATTTGTTGGCGGTTACTAGTTCATGTACTTGCGTTGATTTCTGAATAGCTCCCTCTGCAACAAAGGCAATATTTTGATTTTGATTTGATTTTGATTTATTTATTTCTCTTTATGATAATTTTTGCCCTTCAAACACATTTTACATACTGATTACAATATAACAAGCTAATATTAATACATTAAAGAAATTATACACTATATACAGTTAATTATATGTAAATGAATGATGGTAAAGAAGGATTGTCACATAATTAAGCAGAGCTTGATGGCGTGACAAAGTGTCACGTAATGTTGTCCAAGTCTGCAAAAGGGATGAAGCAGTGGCATCTACGGGGAGCAAAGGGGGCATGTGTTTTGGGCGGCAATGAAAGGGCGCACAAAAAAAAAATTAAAAGAGAAAGAAAAGGGGAAGAAAGATAAGAAAATGTATCCTTTTACGCCCCCAGTCCAGAACAAAATGCGTAAGAAATGATGTTTCATAAGGTTTGAAATGCGATTTTCTTTTTTTAAAGCTCATGCATTTACTTTGCTCCCTCACATAGTTATGTTTAGAATATAGCTATTTCTAATACCCCTAATATTTTTAGCGCATTATAGGCCTATATGGCATTTTTATAGTGTTAAAATTTAAAGAAAATGACTCTATATAGTTTCTTTTCCCTAGATATGGCAGGAGCTTCTTAAATCTAGCACCCCCCCCCAAAAAAAAAAAAATAATAATAATATTGATAACAATAAAAAAAATGGTACAAGTGCATTAAAAGCACTTTCAAGGTACAGAAATCATGACTTTCGATTGCCTTGCTATATTTTCATTCATTTTATTTATTTATTTCTCTTTATGATCCTTTTTTCCCTTCAAACGCATTTTACATGCTGATTACAATATAACAAGCTAATATCAATACATTATCAAGTAAAGAAACTCAAACAAAGTAGTTCTTGTGGTACTTGTAGATTTATCTGCAGCCTTCGATACGATTGACCACAAAATTTTTATTTGTCGTTTGTCAAAGAGAATTGGTGTTAGGGGAACTGCGTTGAATTGGTTTCAGTCTTATCTTGATGGCTGGACAGCACAAGTCGACATATAGATGGGGAACTTTCAGATCCAACCTTTTCTAGGTTTGGTTTACCCCAGGGCTCAGTTGTAGGTCCCACTGGTTTCACAGTTTATATTCTCCCAGTTGGCGACATCGCCCGGTACCATAATGTTTCGTATCATGTTTATGCTGATGACATTCAGTTGTATGTAGCATTTGATCCTAAAATTCCTGGGGAACTGGATAAGGCCATGTTTTCACTACAATCTTGTATATCAGATATAAGGAACTGGCTGACAGCAAATAAGTTAAAACTCAATGATAGTAAAACTGAATTTTTCATTGCTGCATCACCATACAATTACAAACATTTGCCAGATTTAACACTGTCAGTTGGTGAAGTTTCTATACATCCATCGGATTCAATAAGGAATCTGGGTGCCTTTTTTGATGTTAACATGACTATGTCAGCACACATTAACAATGTTTGCCGCAGTGTGATTTTTCATTTGAGGAACATATCTAGGATTCGTAAATTTATTGATCAAACTGCTTGTCATCATGCTGTAAGGTCACTTATTCTTTCCAGACTAGACTATTGTAATGGGCTTCTTTCCTCTATACCAAAGTCTCATGTAAACCGTCTACAGCGTCTGCAGAATTGGGCCGCACGTCTTGTTTTTGAGGTTGGTAGAAGTCATTCTTCCCAACCTTTACTTCGTTCCCTTCACTGGCTGCCCATTCAAAAACGTATCATCCTCAAATTAGTTCTTTATGTTTATAAATCTATCAATAACCAGGCTCCAGGGTACATATCTGAATGCTTAACTGTATATACACTTAGTAGAAATCTCAGATCCTCAAATCACAACCTTCAGCTCAGCTACCCAATGACCCGAAATTTGTCAGGTGATAGGACTTTCACAGTTACTGCATCTAGGCTATGGAATAATCTCCCCTTGACCATTAGACAGTCAGCATCCATAAAGACCTTTAAAAAAGCTGTGAAATCATATTTATTTTAAATCCGCTATCAAACTTTGTAACAGGTACATTCATTACATTTTGTCTCCATAAAACCACCTGGTAGTTCCCACATGGACAATTGAAGAGTTTTCTGATTTGTGTTTATATACAAATTATAATGTGTTCTATAATTTAAATATTTTGTAAACGCTCCGAGCCTTATGGGAAGGGCGTACTAAATGCTTATTGTATTGTATTGTATTGTATATAAACTATACAGTTAATATACGTAAATGAATGGTAAAAAAGGATTTTCACATAATTAAGCAGAGCTTGATGGCGTGACAAAGTGCCACGTAATGTTGTCCAAGTCTGCAAAAGGGATGAAGCAGTGGCATATACGGGGAGCAAAGGGGGCATGTGTTTTGGGCGGCAATGAAAGGGCGCACAAAAAAAACCTAAAAGAGAAAGAAAAGGGGAAGAAAGATAAGAAAATGTATCCATTTTACGCCCCCAGTCCAGGACAAAATGCGTAAGAAATGATGTTTCATAAGGTTTGAAATGCGATTTTCTTTTTTTAAAGCTCATGCATTTACTTTGCTCCCTCACATAGTTATATTTAGAATCTAGCTATTTCTTGCCCCTAATTTTTCGCGCATTACATGGCATTTTTTAAAAAGTGTTAAAATTTAAAGAAAATGACTCTATATAGTTGCTTTGCCCCTAGCATATGGCAGGAGCTTCTTAAATCTAGCGCCCCCCCCCCAAAAAAAAAAAATAATAATAATAATAATGATAATAATGATAACAATAAAAAATGGTACAAGACTACAAGTCAAGCGCATTAAAAGCACTTCCACAGTACAGAAATCATGACTTTCGATTGCCTTGCTATATTTTTATTCATGATTTCATTCATTTTGTGCCCCCAATCCGGATCTTCCTTTGCTTAAAAGCTTAGCAAGTATAAGTTGAATAAGATCATTATTTTATAAATTTGTAGAAAATTTAACAGAAATATAAGATCGAGATTCAACCAATGATTTTCTGAACCCACCTCTCCTTGGTTACAAGTCATTTGAAGAATTAGTTTTGTATTATGACATCTCTTTTCCAAGCGAAGAAGAAAATATAACTTTTTGATCAAAAACATTCCTAATTCCTGGCTGGAAGGATTGCATACTCTGGATGAGGACTTTTATAAAGTTATATGTGACAAGCTTAAACAGGCTCGTATATAATATGCTTATTCAACCTTGCTTGAAGAATGCGCCCCATATAATCGTATTTCATTCCGGAAAGAGGATTTTATATGTATATGATTACTGTCTTTACTAATATTGTGGATTGGGAACTTAAAATGTACTGTTGATACTCGCCTTATAATTTGGGATGAACTTATAAGTATTATCAATCAAAAAGGAAATAGAAATAGGCCTATAACTATTTTGCCCTTTTGAAAGGCTTTGCGTGGTTAATGATAAATTTTTAACGTATGTTATGGGGTGCTTAAATATTATGTTTATATTTGCAGATTCAGAGGAATCTCCCCAAATTCGGATGGTTTCAAGGCACTCATAAAGTCCAACAAAGATTTTAGAGCATAGAATAGCTAAGAATATAGGGTAGACCCAGGGGCCTGGGAGCCGGGGGTTCTTTAGCCTTTTGACAAGGCCTCGTGACTTGGCCATTTTCCTCGCCATGCTGTGCCTGAGATGAGACTAGCCGGCGACGAAAAGAATCAACACGGCCGGGGTGAACGCGCGATCGAGCGACTTTAGTCGCGAGGCCTTTTGGAACCTGGGTTTCCATCGTCCGATATGAATTATTCACGAGTTGACATTCGTATGCTAACACGCCTACACCGAGGATTATCGACCAATCACAACGGTCTCTGCGGGGCTTGCTTTCCATGTGATTCGGTCATGATTGATGTAGCTTGCGCCGGGTGCAGTACGTGCCGAGCGAGCTAGTGCTCGAGATGAAGGCGAATTTCATACCAAATTTATGCTGACGTCATGCGAAGATACGTCCGCTGATTGGCTCCTACCAAAAAGGTAGCAGATCCTCGCTCGGAACAAAGGATAACATAAGAAATAAAAGCCAGGTTCCAAAAGGCCATCGCGACACGTCGCTCGATAGCGCATTCACCGGGCTGGGCGGCTAGTCTTGTTATACAGCCACTACTAGCTTACTTGCCAAGAAAAATAGCCAAGTCACGAGGGCCTTGTCAAAAGGCTAGGGGTTCTTTAAAAAGTAGTTAAAAAGAGACCCTAAAACGCTTCTTTTTTTTTTTTTTTTTTTTTTTTGCTTGTCAGAAATTTTTGGACTGAAAAAGAGACACTAAAATGCTGAGGACCTTTTTTTTTGGCTCACAGCGCCCCCAGTAACAAAATCGTTCCCAGGCGCCTGGGTAGACTTGCTTTTCACTTTCGAAAGTGGAGATTAGACTTCAATTGATGTTTGGTTGATGTACAAGCATTTGCACTTACAAAAGTACTGACCTTGTATTTGTATACATAATCTCTCCATTGCCACTTTGCCACTTGCCTATATATTGTTTCTTTGTTCATTGTAATTATTCCATGATTTTGATCAATAAAAATTAAGAAAAAAAAAATTTTTATAAAATGATTGATATTCAAGTAAAAAAAAATAATGTAGAGTAGGCCTAAACATCACGGTCGAATCCAGGTAACAAAAGGGGGTTAAAAATTTAATATACGACCATGCCAAGTAAAAAAACTCACTATAAAGGATATATAGTCACTATTATAGCATTGTAATGTAGGTCTATACAGTGCGTCCCAGAAAAAACGAAACCGAGATTTAACGATGTTTAATCGTATCTTACTCACAAACATGGGCGCCAATCCTCACAGGAATTCTATTCAAGTGGGGGGACACCCCATTGTTGCATCCAGGTGTGTTCCCCCCACTTGAATAGAATTCCTGTGAGGATTGGCGCCCATGCTCACAAATATGATTAATAATTGACACATCTCTGTAAAGCTTGGATCCTCTTCTTTCATGCGATGTCACTAATAAATTATGATACATACTTCACGCGCATGAGTGAATAAAGACAATAATGAAGCAGGGCTACCGAAATGTCGTTTGGCCAACGATATCTGAATTTAAAAGACATATAATCACATTTATGGAAAGTTCATTTTTTGCCCTTTCATGTGACACCTCAATTGGGAAAAATGAGTCAGGGATAACAAAGCTCTGTAGATGTAAATTGATGCTTGCATTTCCATGATTTATTGAACGAATCCGTTTGGCTGCCTGTCCTAGCAATAAACAAACAAGACAAAGGACTTCATGCATGGCTGATCGTCAACAAAATGAGTGGTGAGTACAAAATGATAAAAGCTGATTGATAGTGCATGAGGTACGTTTTCATTACTAAACTTACGGACCAGCATGCCGTTAACAACAGAGCAACGAGTAATCCTGCAGGATTACCATGGCAACCATGGTAAATACGATAAGAACTACTTTCGAAAGATAAACTCAAGGGCAATTTCAAAGGCCTATTAATTTTGTACTGCCCATAGAAATCGGGTTCGGATTATGTAATACAGTAACACCATTGTAATGTTCGCACATTTCTAAAGGTGATAGACAGGGCTATTGAAATTGTCTTGAGTTTATTTTTCGAAAGTAGTTTTTTATCGTGTTGATAACAGAATGGAGAGATCTGGAAGCCTTTAATAAATCATGGGAATGCAATCATCACTTTACATCAACAGAGCTATAATTATCATCCCTTTATACATCAACAGAGCATTGTCATCCCTGGCTCATTTTTCCCGAATGAGGTGTCATATGAAAGGGCAGAAAATTAACTTTCCAGAAATTTGATTATCTCTTTGAAATTCAGATATCGTTGGCCAAACGACTTTTTGGTAGCCTTATTTCATAACGGTCTTTATTCACTCATGCCTGAAGTATGTATCATATAAGTGGCATAAAATGAAAGAAGAGGGTCCAAGCTTTTCAAATATGTGTCATTTATTTATCATAACGTCTGTTTGGAGCCAGAAGGGCGTTAACTCATTTTGGCGATTCCGAGATAATCGCGTTTAAAGATTTGGACGTGTATAAAAGCTAAAATAGCGATTTAAATGAATTTTTTTTTAGGTTAACTGAAATAAACTACTAAAATGACTTGGCAACTGAAATATCTTGCTGAAATGATTTGAATAATTCGTTTTAGGGCCAAAATAGTGTTAGCGCCCTTCTGGTTCGGAGAGAAATGGTGAATATTTTGCGGCCACAACGCCGCTAACGCGTTAACGCCCTTCTGGCTCAGAAACATTGTGGTGATTTTGCGCGCGCGCAAGGGCGTTAATACGTTATTTATACACGCTATACATTGGAAATGTGCCGTATTCAGCCTTCTACTGCGTTGTCATGGCAATTTTCTGTGTCTGTTCAGTTATATTCTAGATTTAACAGTCATAATGCACAGAAATCAATTCCTTATAAAGAAATAAAACAATATTCAAGCGTTTAGAAGTTATATTTCTTTTCCATGGAGCTGTGATTGCACGATTACGATGCTTAATATTCAAACAGTTTTTGAAAGGTGGAAGCATGCGATGAAGCATAATGCTTACGATCCATTCCCCCTTTTCTACTTTCCCGATGTAGGTTTTGATAATTGGAAAAGGGATATATAAAAATTCTTGGATAATTTTCCTCTTTCGTTCTGGAAATTCTTTTCTTGCGGACGGCAGTCTGTTCACTCATCAAAACCTATTTCTACTGGTCTACACTCATTACACTAAGTACGATTGTTATTTTTTGAAAGCTCACACTTGGCGAAAAAAAATCCTTGCAAACAACAGTTCAACCCACCTGGTCCACTCATCTTTCTTTCTTCCTTTTTTAACTTCTGAATATTCTATAACTTTAGCAAACTTCCTTGGGATAAGATATTACACCATTTCTGATAACCATATCAATATTCCACGCATCCATAATTCTTTTCATTTAAGGGAAATTTAGCTTCTTCCATATGTATCATTCTGCTTAACCCATTTCTTAATATTCATTCACTATTTCCCCCCCCCCCCAAAAAAAATAAACAACACAACAAAACAACACTAAAACAAAACAAAACAATAAAACCTCTCTCTCTTCCCCCTCTATCTTTATCCTCAGGCTCTCTCTCTCTCTCTCACACACTCCCTCTCCACCCCTACCCCATCTATATATTTGAGGTTATCTGTCTGTCTCTCCTGTCCATTTCCCATGTTTTGTGCAAATGACAAAGTAATCACATTTAATAACCAGCAGTCTAGTGCTTTACAAACATACACAGACACATCCTTCTCCATCACATAAACCTAAAAATAAGTATTTAATAAAATTTCAAACAACCCAAATTCAATGTTTTAGATATCATGAAAGAAGTAATTAATCTGGTATTATAACGTTCACATGACGCTGTATATGTTTAATAAACACTCTTCAAATTGATGCTTTAAAAGACTGCCACAAAATAAAATTAGATATACATCATTTTTTTTAAATGAATATTATAGTACCTGCTGAAAATATATGAAAGTATCTTAAATGTACATGCACATACAATTTACAAATTGAGCAATGACAATTCATGATGGCAGAATTCATTCATAAGTGCTAACAATCTCAGTCTACAATATTTGCAGAACAAATGAACTTGACATAGAATAGTACAATAATTTTCCGATAATTCAATTTGTGAATTCAGAATATCTTCACCTTAACAAAAATGTGTCCGTCATTTATAAGCGCGTCTATGCAATAATATGATGTACTGCTTGGCCTGGAAGTAAAACCTGTACAATCTGAAAGTACAATCTGAACTCATACTGTGCCAAGAGGTTTAGCTCTCTTAAAATTTTACCAAAATGTGATGTTACTTTTCAAATATCTGCACCTCATTAACCATCTATCATTTCAAAAAATAATGTGTACAATACTTATAGGAAATTTATGACCATTTCTTATGTTACCAAACATTATTACATTATCCAACTTTATGCATAACAATTATTAAAATTACATTTGAGTTTCTTTTTTGTCCATTATTTTGGGTTTCTCATTTGTTCACTATTGTTTAATGTTGAAATAAGGTAATATCTTTTTAAAAATCTGCACTTTTTTCTGAAAAATTCTATGGTAGCATATAATTATAATCATATATTTAGAGTGTTTAATTATGCTCAAAATTTTGATATACATTGACCACCATATACCTTTCCTGTGGTCAAGCAATTGGTGAATGAAAATGACAAGTCTATCTGTCACATATACATGACATCGGCACTGAAAGAGTTAAACCATCAATAACTCAGATTTGAAGGTTTGTCACTTGCTTCCTTTTGTCGAAGTAGGGTAGAATAGCAAATGACATCACAATATCTTTAAAATAGCACTATCTTTCATTAAATATCAATGCTATTACATGGAGTAGGATAGTCTATTATAATTTTAATATAAATAAATGGTAAATCTCTCAATATCAATTCAGGCTTTGAAGTACAATAAACTTCAACTTAAAAAGAAAACTGTCATTTTTTAGTCATGTTGGATGCTGGAGTACATTGATGTATTTAATATCAAGAAGTTTTGAGTAAACACCATATGCATCTTTTTTCTTTACCAATAAATAATGAATTGAACCCCCTCCCATTAGCTTGGGGGAAGAAGCTGCATATGTAGGCATCATTCATGTACAAAAAAATCTAGGAATATTATTAATCTATCTTTAATTGGTCTTCTTTCGTGCCATTTTTTGCATTTCTTTCTCCTGTCTCTCATGTTTTTTCCAAAGATTGCGATTTCTGCATGCATCTTCTTGTTTCTGGTCATTGATCTAATAAAAAGGAGAGAGGGAGAGAAACAAGGAGAGCAAAAGAGTGAGTGAGTGTGTGTGAGAGAGAGAGAGGGGAGCGGGGCATAGGGGAGGGAAAGAAAATAAGAACTTGTTTATACAAAATATTAATTCCAACATATAATTATTTCATTTATTCAGCTCTTTTTGATACATTTAAACAAGAGGAATATACACTGTAGAACAACTCATTGCACTAAAACATTAAAACAAAGCAAACAAAAATTAAATTAAAAAAAAATAAATCAAAATTTTGAATAATTAGCTCTAGCTGGAAAACCATTTAGAATCAGTCTGAAAATAAAAACATAACTGAAATGAAAAAAAAATACAGATTAAGCCAGTCCATAAAAGGAATATTTGTGAAAAGATTAACATGAATCATTTCAGATATCCAGTGAAATGAAGTCCATGCAATGTTAGAACATGATCTTTGCTTTAATTGTATGGTTATCATTCTTCATTCCCGAATGCTGTAACTGCTTCAAATAAAATTAAATTCTGCCATACCTTTCATACCTTCACTGATGTAAAAGATACTGGTGATTCTGACAGCCTCTTGAGTATTACGTCCTAATCCCAGATGCTAAGCTTGCTTCTCTGATTTCATCAAACAGTCGGGGCCTATTAACAAGTTACAATTAAGAGGTATGCATTGTTTATGTTTCAGCCATTAGTTATTAATTTGAAAGGAAAGTTTATCTATCAATCAACACAATCTATTTTTTTTTCATGTATTATTTTACACAAAAAAAATGACAATTTATTCATCATCCATGATTCTACACATAACTTAAAATATCCAGAAACAAATCCTGGAATCATTCAAACAGATGGCTTTCACTTTTTGTCAGCCTCTTCAGTTTCTTCTGTTATGGATGTTCTTTCAACCAATATACAAACTGAAAAACCCCAACAGAATGGACTGATTTTGTGTCTTTTATTAGCATGATTACAAATGCTATAGACTACCTTTATCTTTTAAACTACATCTATGGCAAACATGAGAAAAACAAAGTGATATCCACCTCTCATCTAGAATGATCTCACTCATTTACAATGATGGAAATCATTTTAACTTTATTACAACCACTACATGGATGTAATATTATGAACATACCTCTATATCTTGTGATTATATTACATCTCTGTTGCTGGAGTAATAGACAGTTCAATCGGTTCATCATAGCCAAAGGGGTTTGATCAAGTCCCTTGTGAGAAACCAGTGCCTGGAAATACACACATATATGGCATTATCACATATTCATATTTGGTATATAAATTCACAAAATAAAAATGTTCTCTTGTACAAGTGTGTTTGATGAAAAAGATGTACCCCAAACAAAATTAAATAAGAAAGATTCTTTAAGTGCCTAGTAGCATGCAAGTGCTTGTCAATTCGAATTGCATAAAGGACTTTCCATATTTTTACTTTCACAATAATGTTTCTACTAGTGGTACAAGTGATAGGTAATCATAATTCATATTCATTCAAAAATTCATATTTCAACTGATTTATTTAATGAGACTAATAAAAAACACATCAAATATGTTCTTTTGTAAGAAAATTGCATAATTTTGTATCTATTACACTAAAAAATGTTTTCAACAGTTTGGGATTAGTCCTAATTCAAAGACCCCATAAAAAGTGTATAAAATGAACTTGCATTAAGCTCTATAAAATGACTGAAGCAGCAGTCTACAAGGAAATGGCTAGAGCAGAGTAAAATCATATTTTTGTTGCATTATGTCACAGATCCTCTTAAACTAATTGAAGCAGAGACTTTGTTGCTCGGGTAGTTTGTTCTGAAGAACAGCTATGCGTTCAAGAGTTCTGTCTGCCACCATTCACTCAAACTTCAACCAGCTAATATTTGGCATCAATTTTCTTTGACTAAAACCTTTACAGGCAACATAGTAATGACAATAATGATAAAGAATGATAATAGCATACAATACAATATTCTACAATGTACTTCATCTATAAAATGCAACTGATTTTTTTTTTAAACATTGACTAAGCCTCCAATTTTTCATTGCATTGTAGCTGAAACATTCCAAACCCATGGTCATCCTGAGTGATAAGCAATCATTCAATACAAATATTTCCAACAGTGTATATATATATATTACTGAAAATTACATGTATATAGCACCCTATACTATTATCTGATCCTGGCTTACAGATGTAGTTTGATAAAGACTACACTACTGAAATTTACCTCAAAGCTCCTGCAGTAGTGTTACGTCCTCAGAATCATCTAATGAAGTCTACTGGGCAATTCCAAGGTCACGGAATGACATTCAGAGACACATTTTACCAACTTCAAACCAAAACTACAATTTCTTTTATAATGGTAGAACATTTCAAATATCAGAGATGTATGATTAGATCAACTATTGCCAAGCAGTCATGAAATTTGCATACTACTGAGGTTGGTAACGGAAGGCCATTAATAATATCTTGATTTTCTTCCTTTACCGACCTCATTAATCCGGTGACTACTGAATTTTCTAATTCCCATAGGCTTTATACAAGGCCATCCGGTTCCTGTAGACAATGGGTTAATATGTAAATTTCATTACTGCTTGGCATTAACATTTTTGTATTGAAAATCAAGGCAGTTGATCTAATCTTACATCTCTGATGTTTGAATTGTTCTACCATTATAAACAAAAAAATTGAAGTTATGGTTTGAAGATGGTATGTGTCTCTGAATGTCCTTCTGTTACAGTGCAATTGCCCTATTACGGTGGCAAGCCAATAATAACGCTGTATCGAGCACTCCCTGCCAACTCCACCACCACATCTGTGTCTGGATCCAGCATCTTGCACTACACAAAATAAAATAACAGTTAACATGTATGGGAATGATATGCCAGTCAGTGCATAATATTGGAATTTTATCAAATTTATGTTGACTTTATTCTTAATTTATGTAATCACAACTTTGCATTTAAAAGTGTGGTGTTTGAAACAATAAAAAAGCCCAGACCTTTGTAAAACACTGTGAAACATTGTGATTATTTTCAACTCAGTAAATACTATTAATTATTACCGGTAATAGCCCCACTCCTCACCTTTGATAATGTTGAATACTGTTAAACCACACATTTTCTTAGTCATGGGCAAGACTCCTTTTTATTATTGATAACAAGTACTTTAGATCTTCCAGTCAGCATCTAAACTGATCAAGGGACAGAGTTATTACTCATAGTCATACAATTTTTATGCACATACCAACAAGCAAGTAGTTACAAGGTTTAATTCCTTGGAACTTATAGAATCTGCTATGTTTCATTGTCCTATTTGTAGAATAAGAATAGGTAGACCATAGATCTGACATTAGATCAAAGACTTTAGTAGCTCCAGGTACAACTTACCGAAATCTTCTTCGCCCATGGCATTAGTCTGGTCGGTCGCCAAGGCAAGCCAATCAAGTCATTTGAATCTACGGTACAGTACGGGGGAACATTGGCTCGGTGAGGAAATTTCATTTGTTTCATCGAAATAATCATCAAAACGTGAAATCAAAGTGCCTGCTGGATAGTTACAGTTATTCTCTTGAAATGTAAGTACAAATTTCCATCTTACCTGCCGAAATTAAGCGATGCGATCGACCAAACTAATGGGCGAGGAAGACTTTTGTTGTAGGCCTACCTGGTGTTAGAGTTTGCACGTATTTGTATACACTAACACAAATATGAATGCATGGGGCAGTGTTAGAGAACTTTTCAACATTACGCCGTTACAAATGAAGGAGGAATTTATATTCATGCGATATACCTCCCTTTATACACACAGAAATTATGAAAAACATTATAATTGATAAAATTTGTATTTGAAACTTACCATAATGAGGGATTCTACCAGTTCTGGCCGATTCTTGCTTGGTTAACGCCCTCCGCGCCGTACAGGATGGAGTAAAACGCATCGAACCAGAAGGGCGCTAACGCAATTTCGAGGGTTAGCGCCCTTTTGGCCCGTAATAACCCTACTTTACGCCCTTCTGGCTCGAAATCATAATATACATAACTGTTAACGCCCTTTTGTTTTTGGAATATATAGTTAGATATATATATGATCCTGCTACATAATATATATCATTAGAAAGAGCAGAACGAGATCTACAAGATGATACCAATAACTCCATAACCCCAAAAATCGAGTTAACGCCCTTCTGGCTCCAAACAGACGATAATTGTGATTAAGATATGATTAAACATGGATAAATCTCAGTTTCGTTTATTCTGGGACGCACTGTATAGCAGGATGGGATAGAAACTTGTCCAATTTTCACAATAATTATGTCAACATGCAGAACCTTTTTGTTAGACGGAGACACGTTTGATCAGGAATTATTTTGACGATTCAAATCCCATGCACTTTGAAAATAACACTTCTTACCCGACATTAATTGTTTCTGAGTATTTTTTCAAAAGGAAAGCCATGACCCCTTTTTCAAATGGAAAGGTGGGGGAAATGGAATGTGAAAAGAAGATGATAGGATCCCCTCCCAGACCCCCTCCCGGACCCCTCCCGCATTCACCCCTAAAATACCATGAAATACATGTACAAACTTACAAAATAATATTCTTTCTGTCATTACCTACTAATGTATAAATGCGCGCGCCGGACCAATATGCATGTACTGTACGCGTACGTTAACGGCTGATGATAATGCGCGCACGCTATAAAAGAAAAAGCTAGCGCGCCGGCTTATTAAGCGCATGCAATTCGCGAAAGCCGATTGAGAGAAGTCGACCACAGAACTCCTGTGAAGTCGACCCATAACAAATCTCCAGGCGCTAGGCAGGCTACATGACTAAAATTAAAAAGACAGATTTGCTATAACCTTCTGTCTTTAGAATGCTGAAATACCTGAACCGGTACGGTAGTCTACTTTGCCATGGATTTTTCTACCAGCAATCACCCCACAAGTCCAGCGTTTTATCTCAATAAATGCATGGACCCCGCCACATTGTGAACAGACGTGAAGAACTCAAGAAGCGTTAAGCGGACCAGACACAGGGAAGCACGCCGTGGACATGGACAACATTATGTGTACGGAAGCTGGAGTGAGTTCGTGGGGGAATCTCCCGCATTAATTTCGCACCAACTGCTCTGCCGTCTCCAGACGAAAGATCGTAATTTCAATGAATTTGGATGCACATTTATCTACCAACATGGACATGGACTTACAGGATCATTGACTGTCAACCAGCTTCATTCGGGTAAATCAAAAATTTAAACTAGCCTAGGCCTACGAAGTACGATATTATTTGTATGATGCCTTGAGCATGTTGAGTATACCCTGAGTTAGACCGAAATTTTCTGTCTCCAGTACGTTAGCCTCTTATTTGGGTAGGGTCGGCTACTACTTGGAGACAGAAGCCGTCATATCACTTTGCTGTGCAAAATTTGTCTATGGCGTTGTGCCGTTCTAGTCTCGTACAAGGCAAAATGATTATGAAGGAAAAAATACGATAAATTCATTACGAACTCGTGCACATTGATTTCAAAACGGTTATTTCTTTAACATTAAATATGTTTGTTTAGTGTTAAAGAAATAACCGTTTTGAAATCAATGTGCACGAGTTCGTAATGAATTTATCATATTTTTTCCTTCATAATCATTTTGCCTTGTACGAGACTAGAAGCTCGGGTAACGGTTTGAATACGGCTGCAGGATTTTCGAACGGAGAAGACCTTGGACCCTGAATTACATGAAAAAGGAGCATTAAATGGATCATTTGGTGAAATTGGTATGTTGAACAGATTAAGTATATGAATTAGAGCCTAGGCCTTATGATTATTTAAAAAAAAATACAGAGGAAAAATGATTTTTTCCTACTGTTCCAGCAGGCACAACGCCATATAAAAGGCATAGACAAATTTTGCACAGCAAAGTGATATGACGGCTTCTGTCTCCAAGTAGTAGCCGACCCTACCCAGATAAGAGGCTAACGTACTGGAGACAGAAAATTTCGGTCTAACCCTGAGTATACCGACCTCTTATTCTTAACGATGTTTCCAACGACTACGGGAAAGATTCTTCATGAAACGTACTGAAATTTCATCAGACTACTACCCAAATACTGGGGAACAAGATCCAGGTACTGTTGAGCGATAATACTTGCGCGTTCTTGTAGAAATGACGTCGCAATAAAGTCATCTAATTTTACGCATAGTATTACTAATTAGTCAACATGGTCGAGGGAGAAGTGCGTCTTATTACCGACCCCTGCACATAAGTCAATGGCAACTTATGAAAAGAGATTATTTTAATCAAAATATAAAAAATTAACAATAAATTGATAATACTGGCATTATCGTGGTTGAGGAAACCACCGTTCACTCCGCACAGAAGCGCTTCATTGCGTTGCACGCATTGGTTTCCTCATTCCCCGTCCATAGACTCTGCACTTTATTTTTGCATGCTAACGAACGAGTGGTTTCCTCAGCTACGATATAGCCATAATACTTACGTTTTTATTCCTCATCTTGCTCTATTTGGCTGTTCTCAACGTTGCTAGGCATTCTACGCGTAGTCCCATGCGTTGATTTGCAAGACGCACGCTAGATGCCATGATACGCTTACTGGTCGGTATTATGACTGGTCGGTATTATGACTGGTCGGTATTTAGGTGAAGTGATCATACTATTAAAATCTAAATTCGTTTTGGCTACGTGGAATAGGGTGGTTTTTGCTTTTGGTCCAGCAGCAATGGCAATGCCAGTGGCCCAAAATGACATAAATGGCATACATGTATAAATGGCAATGCCTGGATGGACTCACTCGTACTCACGGAACCATCAAAGTATGTGGGGCTGTGTCAATTTCGGCAGCGGTCCGGTCACGACCTAAGTTGAAGAGGTAAAAACACCATTATAATCACCAAAGTTTTGAGAAAATACTTCCTTGTACATTTTAGGATGATAAATGATAGAATATCTGATTTCATGCCATATTCTTCAATAGAATCTTTATCATCTTGATCAAGTGAAATTTTCAGGCTGTTTTTGTCCGGCGATGGCCAAATTCGTTATTATGCCCAGCCACCATTAAATCCGCCTGACCAAGTGAATATTTAGTCAAGTTTCTTGTGTTTTTATTATTAAAATTCTGATTATTTTCAACGGAATAAACGCTATTGTTAATTCATAACTGAAAAAAGTATTAGTCAAGAAGAGCAGGATTCGAACCAGCAACATCGTAGAACGTGCGGTGTAGAATAAGGATACTTCGACCATGCAGATTTTTTTACCACTAGACCACGAGCAGTTGACGGTACAGCTTGTTGCTCTTAAGGCTTTATACCTCCACTCTATAGAAATTCAGTACCTCTGTTCTGCTCACTGTTTTTTCGATATCCTAGGTAGGATTTTTGCCAATTTGAGGATTACTGTGCATATTAGCTAATATAGCCCCGGCGATCATTAATCATTTTCTCGAAAGTGTACACGAATTGGGTCTCCTTTCCATAATTAGTCAATTACGGTATCCTCTTACTTACAAATCTAGATTCGTACATCGCAAAAGCATCCTCGAGTTTTCTCAATTTTATAAATTCTAAGATGCCACAAGTAACACATATTTTCATGTAAACGGGATCGTATCATCAGTATTAATTTCGCTGCCATTTTTGACATTTTGGAACAGTTTGGGGAAAACTGAGCCTCAAAATATGTTTGGGTAATTGACGAAAAAACTGATGGATTGTGATAAAGACTATGTTTCTTAGCCGATGAGTATCGATGTCATTGAGTTGTCGTTTATCATGTGTTCGTGAAACAGTTTTTTTTTTGCAACATGCAGTAGAAAGTTATATGTTTAACATCTCTCTGGGATTCTACGTATCTTATAATATAATACACTAAGGATTTCGGGCTCTTTTTTTGGTTCAAATAGGCTCCTCCCCTGGCCCTTTCGGTCCCCGCCTTTTGGTACCCACGGGTGGGGAAGGGTTCTTAGGGTGGTGGGAGGCACTTCTTGAGGGCTGACGTCCCGTCCATATTTCATAAATTCATTTTTAAACATTGAATTTCCGCAGGGAGTAGGCCTAATAATTCCACCAACCCATGAAGCGGGTTTGTAGCTTCAGGCCCAGCCAACCCATATACCTTTCATGTGAAGGGCAGCTATGCCAAAGAACAGCATGGCCATATATCCGCATGGCTTCAGTGTACAGTACAGTATTATACACACATGTTAGATCGTTCGCACGTACGTGTACAGGTCATCATACAGGTATAGAGTTTACATCATTTGAAGCTTCATGGTCACACACACAGTTTAGTGTGTATGTTTCACGACGTTCGCTACCGGTAATTTGACACTTTATCAGAAAATCTGATAAGAAGAAAATTCCTTCGAAAATATTTCCATAATGATTATGAATACGTATAATGATATTAATCCCTTCTCCCCTCGCCCTGGGGGTGATGGAATGACAATGGAATGGGGGGAGCTGGAGGGGGGGGGGTAGTAGGGGTGAAGTCAATCCGTCGGTCCTCCCAAGACCCATATAAGGGGGCCATAATCCCCCTGAAAATAAAATGACAAATTCATTTTTTCTCATTATTGCATCCTTTACAGGGGACGTACCGCTAATTATGGATGTTCCTCTGAGTATTAATAAACCACAGAAACATGGCAAGATTAAATCGCTCCCTCTAGGTCTATGCATGGATATTCTACTCGAACATTATTATATCCATATCATCAATTTTCATCAAGATTAAAAGGAATTTTCTTCAGAACTCATGCAAGCTTTGGATAAATAAGACATATTCACATGATCAGGGGCGGATCCAGAATTTAGTATAAGGCGGGGAAAACAAGTGCAGGTTTGTCAACTTTTGGAAAAGGCAGACCTGGGGGGGGGGGGGCGTGGCGAGAATTTTTTTTTCGTCAGACCTAGAAAATTCGCTCAGGAGGGGGTGGTTATGGGGGTCCCTCCATAATTCTCTGACAAGCAAAAAAAGAAGGTTTCATTCTAAAAGTGGGCGGGGGCACAATCAAAAGGGTGGATCGTCTATGGTCAAAATACATACTTTCCTGCCATTGAACGGGGGGGGGGGGGGGGGGGGGGGGGTGGGGATGGCACGGGCCAGAAGCATCCCCCCCCCCCCCCCCCCGGGTCCGCCAATGGACATGTTGTAAATACTTCTTGGTAAAAATAACTTTACCGGACTTTTTTATTTATTCACTTGATTATTGTAACAAATATACGGTACGGTGATTAATCATAAACACAGCTAGCGCCCGTGGATGTCCACGGGCTGCTTCTGCTAGTCTATAATATAATACACTAAGGATTTGGGGCTCTTTTTTTGTTCAAATAGGCTCCTTCCCTGGCCCTTTCGGTCCCCGCCTTTTTGGTACCCACGGGTGGGGAAGGGTTCTTAGAGTGGTGGGAGGCACTTCTTAAGGGCTGACGTCCCGTCCATATTTCATAAATTCATTTTTGAAACATTGAATTTCCGCAGGGAGTAGGCCTAATCATTCTGCCAACCCATGAAGCGGGTTATAGCTTCATGCCGAGGCAACCCATACCCTTTACCTGTGAAGTGGAGGTATGCCAAATTAGAACAGCGTGTATACTCCAAGCATAGACTCAAAGTCCATAGTCGCATGTATGGCTTCAATGTACACAGCGCTAATAGTTCGCACATGCACAGCGCACTGTGTTCTACATGTAGCCTATACTGCGTGTAATACGTTTCACGCATATTCGAGGTACATCATTATTTTGTGGCTTCACATGATACACAGTTTTGTGTGTATATCACTGTAGTCGCTGGGGCCGGGGGGGGGGGGGGGGGGGGGGGGGCATGTCTCGCTGAAGCACATAACCCGGGTGACGCGTTTATGGTATCCAAAAAAGCAAAAATCAAGAAAAAGGATATCAAATTCAGAGATGATAAAGAGATACGCGGAAGGGGTAGGCTTTGGAGTGTAGGGTTAGGGTTAGGGTAGTGTCTAGGGTTTACCTAACCGCACATTTGGGTGTTTGTCGCATAAGTTATGCGACAACTACCAACAGACATGAATGGGGAATGGCCTTCATACCTTCGGAAAGATGTTATATCGCCTCAATTCATTCCCTTAATAGATATGACAGACTAAACTGATATGTAGACATCATTCGGGGGAGGGGATGTGTAGGAGATCACGTCACTTAGGAATATCGGTTGCAACGGTGTAAAGAAGGAGCCCCCCAAAACAACAACAACAACAACAAACAAAAAACAAACAAAAACTAACAAAAAACCAACAACAGAAACAAAAAATTCCTACGAAATTATTTCCACTATGATATGAATACGTATTGGGGGGGGGAGATGCCGACAATTTTTTTTTCCTCAGACCTCCAAAATTCGCTCAGGAGTGTGTGGTTATGATGGGGGTCCCTGCATAATTCTTTGACAAGCAAGAAAGGTTTGCATTCTAAAAGGGGGGGGGGCACAATCGACAAAAGGGCGTATCGTACATGGTCAAAATGCATACTTTCCTTCCAAAGGGGGGGGGGGGGGTAGGGAGGGCACGAGCCGGAAGTACCCCTACCCTTATCCGCCAATGCACATGTATTTGATAAAAAAATAACTTTACCCGACTTTTTTACTTATTCACTTGATTATTGTCACAATTTAACGGTATGGTGATTAATCATAAACACAGCTAGCGCCCGTGGATGTCCACGGGCTGCTTCTGCTAGTATTATATATTTAGTTAAATAACTATTCAGTTTGAATAATAATACAAAACCACAAAACTCACCGGTTTTCCAACCTCACTGTCACTGCGCCGATCCTTTTTGTGATCACACTCGAAACTATGGTGTTTGTGCATCATGTAACATGGTAGAGATCGATCAAATTGAGATTGATGGCTTTTCCGTACTCATCCCAGGCGTTGATATCAAGAACCTTTATCTAAAATGTCGACGCAAATCTTTTTTCTGCCACTGGACGACGGGGGAAAAGACTACACTTTAATAGCACCGCTGCCGACGTTTTGAGAGGGCTCAGTTTGTTACTAAGCAATTGACGCGGAACAAGAACATTTGACCCCAAATTACATCTTTGAAGCAATCACTAGAGGGCAGCAAAATACGTAAAAATGGCGCAGGCAGTTGCCTTTTCACCTCTGTCACTTCAGACAAATTATAAGCTTCAGAGTTATTAATTTTATGTCCTGGGTGCCGAAACAACACACAACACTATACCCGAGACAACATTTTGGTAATGTGAACTTTTATTTTTTTATATTATTCAAGTAATTTTAAGCCAACTTCAACTCGAGCTTCACATCTCATCTCCAGGGATGCCACTTTTCAGACAAAGTAGGAATTCCTACTTTTTCAACATACAGTATTTTTAGCCATAGAAAGGTTAACCACTTTTTGTGTACACAAGGGCCCATTCTAGATGAATAATTCTAAGTGGCATCCCTGCATCTCGGCTACGTAGTTTCAAGACATGCTGAGGGGTTCCGAAGCACGAGTGGTGCCGAGTGGGCCCGACCCCGTCCAATGATATTGGCGTGTCTAGATCATCTTTAAAAAACTTATTGGAGTGTCAGGAACATTCTAGGACACTTTAATAATTTTTGTGGCAGTTGGAGTTTAAAAGTCTTACTTGCAAAAAAAAATACGGATTTTATCAGCAAAATACGATTTTTCAGCTTGTGGAGTATGGAAAAGCTTGGCCAGAGGTTGGCAGCTCTGATGTCCATGTGTTGCCTACATATTGTGTGATGTTATTGGAAGTTATGGAAGTCGCATTGCACATACATTAATGCACAACTCAAGTATATAAATTGAGTGATGTATATCGTGCGATCATTAAATTGGATTTCCACACATTAGTGTATTTACATGTACATGTACACTGGGCTACATGTACCTTCATCCCCGCGCGTGATTTGTTGACGAATGGCATGTGCTTATTAGCATTCTGGATGTTGTTCGTACGTTGGAACCATACATGTACTTGTGCGCACATATTTATTTACCTTTCACTTTAATATATAGCTTTTGCTGTGCCATTAACATTACAAATACGGCGAGATCGGCATGGAATGTGCTGTATATGTACGGAGTACGAGGCAGTGCAAGCTGAGCTGCTAAATTTTATTGTGCTAATATCTCACACGCATAGACGGCAACTGTGTGACGTAAATGTATATTGCGAGCTCCTGTACAAAAAAATTCATAAATTTTCATATTTTTGTTTTTGTTGAGGGAATAGAAATGTTTCATGCAGGTTTTGTGTAAAAGCATTAAGTGAAATGATTATCTAGGTTATATGTATGATCAAAAAATTTGTTATAGAGAATATGGAAATTTATTATTTCTTCAGTACAGGGCAAATGGGAGAGGAGCTCGCAAAATACGTCACAGAGTTGCCAATTTGTGTTTGATTGATTACAACTTAAAAATTTGTAACTTTTTTATTTCTTATTTCTTATCGGATTTTGCTCAAACTTTCATTGATCTGTTTCTTTCATTTTTCTGCTTATAGAACCAAGTTGATATCAGGGTGGACTTCCATTTAATGATTCATAACTCTGGGTTTAAAAGGTGTTCTGGAATTTCAGCTGCATTGCAACATTGGCAATTGTTATATTCTTAATTAATTACTGATACACACAAATTCTGTGGCCTTGTTTTTTCAAAAAGTGAAAAATGTAATTAAATATTCACAACAATATTTTAAGAAAAGTATTCAGAGAAATGTCATGAAATTTGCTCGCAATAAATTTTACATCCTTCAACTTTTCAATGTAAAAACCTCAATCTGATACCATGTACAATTTTTTTGTTATTAACGATCAAAACTGTTTATTGTAAAGACCTAGTACAACTAACATGTTATTACAGTTTGAAACTATGACATGGTTTTTAGCTCACCTGAGCCTATGGCTCGAGTGAGCTATTGCGATGGAAATTTGTCCGTCGTCCGTCGTGCGTCGTGCGTCGTGCGGCGTGCGTCGTGCGTCGTGCGGCGTGCGTCGTGCGTCGTCCGTTAACTTTTTACATTTTCATCTTCTTCTCCAAAACCCACGATCGGATTTCAACCAAACTTGGTAGGAATCATCCTTAGGGGTAGGGGACCCAAAGTTGCTAAAATGGTACATGTGGCCCCCAGGGGGGCCCAGGGGGAGGGCCCCCAATTGTAAAAGCTATGTAAATTTCAAACATCTTCTTCTCCAGAACCAGGCATAGCTCAGACTTGGTATTTTGTATGGAGATACCTCTATAGATGAAGAATGAATGTTGTTCATGAAATTTCTCTGAGTGGCCCTATAGGGGCCTGTGGGAGTAACATACTGGAGGGGGGGGGGGGCGCTGCCAGGCAAAATGTACATTCTGATCTTCTCCAAAACACATGATCGGAATTCAACCAAACTTGGTAGGAATCATCCTTAGGGGTAGGGGACCCAGAGTTGCTAAAATGGTACATGTGGCCCCAGTGGGGCCCAGGGGGAGGGCCCCCAATTGTAAAAGCTATGTAAATTTCAAACATCTTCTTCTCCAGAACCAGGCATAGCTCAGACTTGGTATTTTGTATGGAGATACCTCTATAGATGAAGAATGAATGTTGTTCATGAAATTTCTCTGAGTGGCCCTATAGGGGCCCTGTGGGGGTAACATACTGGAGGGGGGGGGGGGGGGCCCTGCCAGGGAAAATATACATTTTCATCTTCTTCTCCAAAACACATGATCGGAATTCAACCAAACTTGGTAGGAATCATCCTTAGGGGTAGGGGACCCAAAGTTGCTAAAATGGTACATGTGGTCCCCAGGGGGGCCAGGTGGAGGGCCCCCAAGTGTAAAAGCTATGTAAATTTCAAACATCTTCTCCAGAACCAGGAATAGCTCAGACTTGGTATTGTGTATGGAGATTTTTTTCTGGGTGGCCCTATAGGGGGTCTGTGGGGGTAACATACTGGAGGGGGGGGGGGGGGGTGGGGCAAGTTGTCCGCCATCCATAAACTTTTTACATTTTCAGCTTCTTCTCCAAAACCCATGATTGGAATTTAACCGAACTCAGTAGGAAGCTCAGACTTGGTATTGTGTATAGAGATACCTCTATAGATGACGAATGAAAGTTGTTCATGTGCTCGAAAGAACATGCACCAGATGTGAATTGATCCACCTCAGGTGAGCGTCGTGCCCCTGGGGCTCTTGTTTTATTGTCCATCGAAAGAAAGTTAAGTTGTGTGTACATGGAGTAAATGTTTGGTTTAGTTATTCATACTGTGGTAATTAGCTACATGTATGTGGAGCTAACGTAGTACCGTATTTTTTTTTTGCTACATTAGTAAAAGAAGGACCAAAATCATTTTAAGTAGGAGTGAATTTGATGGTGGCACGACATTTGCTCATGAGACATTTGCTCCTCCGTCTATATCTCAAAAGGTCAAAGGTTAAGGTCAAGTTCATGATTTGTTTTTTTGTTAAAGGAGAATTATCCCCAGGCTTTTAAATGTAAATAGGGTCATAGTGAATAAAATAACATTTAATTTGATATAAAAATCACCGTTTTAGACCAACCGATGCCGTTGTAAGAGCAGAAAATAGAGACCACTTTTTACGATGATTACAACGTCGTCTACTCCTACTGGCGGCGTCCATTTTCTCTAAATTTCCCATAAAACCTTGCGCGTGATGACGTAGGGGATGGAGAACTCACTAGCTAGTAGCTAGCTTGCATGAAGCGCGCGCTGCATATACACACGGTAAACATGGTGTATTGTCAAGCGTTCGGCTGTTGTAACTGTTCCAAGAAAACGATAGGGAAATCATTCCATCGGTTCCCAGACCCGCAGAAATGTCAGCAATTGTTCAAGCGTTGGGTGACCATATTGAACGTGGAAAAATTCCAAGGAAAAGACTTCAAACTTGATCGGAAAAATGATGTGATCTGCAGTGATCATTTCACGGAGGCCGATTATCACGTAGATCTGCGGGCTAAGCTTATGCCGGGCGAATCGTATAATCAAGCTAGTGTGTCCTGGAACACGTTTTACTTACGATGATTATTTTACTCTAATAGATGTTTTTCAAATGTGATAGTTACGTAGATAATATAAATTGATTTATTTAATTTAATTATGAAACTCTTGCGTAATTTATGTTATTATTAATAATAATAAACTCTTTTTTAAATAATGTTGGTGAACTATTGCGAGCCAATTACAATGCGCTACGGCCAACTCCATGCCCTACGTCACACAGCTCGATCGCACCGGGAACATGGCGACGCTGCTTTACTCTCGAGAACAGTAAAAATCGGAGGATTCAATCGACAATTCCCATCCTCTCGATTCTCGAATATACAATGTTTTTACTTTATCAGAAACTGTTTAGAATTCTGTTTTAGGTCATTGATAAAAGTCTCGTGGGGATAATTCTCCTTTAAGGACAATGTGAAGATTAGGATTAGGGTTAGGAACCCCGTTCTCATTACACGGGATAGCGCGCTCTAGCGTGCGCTAGATCGTGCCACCTCCAAGGTGAGAACGCGGCGACGTTGTTTGGGCGCGATTCACGGCGATCCCAAACCGGACCACCTCTGGGATGGTCCACGAGAGATAGCACGATCTAGAGGGCGCTTATTCGCAGTTTACTGTGCAGAGAGTGCTAAGATACATGTAGATCACACTACCCTCTGCAAGTGTGAACCCGCGGCGTGCCAGTGGACCTCCCCCCGGCGCGCCCCACAATTGCGCGATCCACTTTCCTAGGGGTCTACAGTATGTTAGGTTTAGGTTTATGATTAACATGGCAAACTGAATGGAACCAAACCGAATTTGATACATACATGTAGCATTGTTGAATGACTTTTTGTTTTTTGGTGAAAAATACTATGCTACAATTTAAAAAAAAAAAACACACACAAATTGGCAACTCTGTGACATCCAGTGTATCTTGCGAGCTCTTCTACCATTGCTCAGTGCAGAAAATTTCTTTTCTTTTTTTTTTTTCTGGTGAAGGAATGAACTTGTTTCATACAGGTTTTGTGTAAAACATATGAACAATGATTATAACTAAGGTGCATACATGTATATATATTTGAATATTTTCTTCAGAGAAAATGGAAATCAATGATTTTTGGGGTACAGGGCAATGGGAGAGGAGCTCGCAAGATATGTCACAGGGTTGCCAATTTGTGTTTGATTGATTACAACCTTTAAACTTCATAACTTTCTTATTTCTCATCATATATTGCTCAAACCTTCACTGATGTGTTTCTTTGTTTTTTCTGCTACTTTTAAAACCAACTTGTAATCAGGGTGGACTTTCCCTTTAAATAAAAGATATTCAATACAAATACGAAGCAATGTCTCTTACCTGTACATCATTTATGCAGCTTTTGCGGCTTTCCTATATCAGTGCGAGATATTGTTGAAGTGCCCACATGATGTGCCACAGAGTGGTGTAATAAAGGCATTACATGTATATACAGTAGGACTGAGGGAGATTATACTATTGTAACTCTTTAAGAAGGCCAGTATTAGGAAGGGCAATCTATTACTTTCTTATAAATTGTTTCAAATACAATTTTCTAAATTTAAAATCTAACTTTAGTAGAAATGTTTCTTGAACTAGTTTCTTCTGACCAACTTGCCATGAAGGTTAGATTTTCTCCTTTGAAAAACAAGCCACCATTATATCAATGGGTTGTTATATTTTAGTTGCAATCACTGTATTAAAGATCATTAGTTGTGATGCATTGAAACTCTGAACATGTATGAAAGTTTCACAGCATTTTCAATATAGTTTTCTTAAAAGTCTTATTTTGAAGAAAACTTTTCTAAAGCATGGATAATGCCAGCGGTATCTACATAGGTATGTGCATTTGTGAGATTGCTATTCGACACTAAACTGAATAATAGGCCAGTCATGATGTAAATAGTATGTACATTATTTTGCATTGTTACTTGTTCATTTTCTTACTGAAAACTGCCTGTGAATGTAGATCTTATTAGATCTGGTTTATAAGGGAAAGCTGATACAAGATTTCAATGGCAGATGAGAGTGCTGTCATAATATGGTGCAGATCTTTTTCTTTGTAATTTAGTTGATTTCTTTTCATCTTGAAATGTGAAAATCTGGTTCAAACGTAAATGTACTGCAGATGCTGCTGCTCATTGAAAGTTTTTACCTGTTGCTGTTTTACTTGATTCAATTGTAAAGCTTTTCTCCCACTACTCTGTAGATTTACATTTAATAGGTAACCTAGTACATACATATATGCATTGTATGTTGTCATTACTTTAGATCAGTTGCCTTTTGCTTTTTTACACATTTATGAAAACTTGAATATTAATGTTTACTTATTTTCTGTATCTTTGTCATTTGCCGTTTGTCATGAAGATTTATTTTTGTATCTTTTGAAAGAAAGAGTACCTACATGTAATTTATGATGGAAATGTAATGTTTGAAATACACGTATGTGAATGTACCTGGATTGGGAGGGTATGTAAATGTACATGTACATGTATGTAGGCCCTATGTCGATATGTACATGTAATTACTGTGGTTAATTCTGATTGTCTAGCCTCTTTGGAAGGTAATTTTACCTACATGTATACATTTACCGATACAATTTTTCATTCATTACATCCTGTTATAGGAAATAATAGATTTGCTTACTTTAGAACCACATACATGTACATGTACATGTATATGTAGCCCCTTCGTGGCAGCGTCCTGAGTGAAACCAGTACGATTCGGTGGGTCTCACAATTTATCAATGTTCAAATGACCATTGAAAATATAGCCATATAAGTTATTTTTTGAAATTAAAGTATCATATATACGATGCCACTTACCTAAACAGACCTTCCGCAAATCAGCTTTTCCTAAAAAATGTGTAGAATCGATGAATGTCACTTTTTACTCTCAATTTTCGAAACCAGTCCCATTCGCCATGTTGTTGAAGCAGAAGCGAAAATAGGCACTTGCGCATACGCCTATGAATATTTATTACAACGACGGCATAGTTTTCGTCACAGGAATAATGAATATTCATATATCCACTGTGATCCGGCGATCTCTATTCGCTCGAGCTCCTGCCTGCCACTCGTATTAATGAATATTCATAATGCTCCATTCTTATCTGACGCATGCGCATTGCAAGCAAAACACCGACCTACGGAAGTTTTTAGTACATGCTTTTGGAGATAAATAGGCTTTTTGGTATCATCCTCATTGAAAAGAAAGACGACAGTCAATCGTAAAGTATTGTAAGTACCTAAAGTAGCCTAAAATCAAATAATGTCATGTTTCATGGCTATCATTTTGACAAACGGCCTTGTAATTAAGAGACATCCAAGCAATCAAAGGACTGCTGATCTCAGTAAATGTATATGATGTGCCTGATCTACAATGAAAGTATTAAGACCTGGGAAATTGAAAAGAAAGACGACAGTCAATCGTAAAGTATTGTAAGTACCTAAAGTAGCCTAAAATCAAATAATGTCATGTTTCATGGCTATCATTTTGACAAACGGCCTTGTAATTAAGAGACATCCAAGCAATCAAAGGACTGCTGATCGCAGTAAATGTATATGATGTGCCTGATCTACATGTACAATGAAAGTATTAAGACCTGGGAAATGTAAAAAGTATGGTACCAGTTAGTACATAACATGTAGAGGTACTTGTACATGTATAGTGTGATCCCAAATGCAAACACGTTTGAATTGCTGTTGCTGGTTGGTGTGTGATCCCTGAGGCTATTTCATTGTACTTTATTCATTCCCATTCTTCATTTTTTTGCAGGTCCTACTACTGAAGTTTTTTAAGTTCAGTCTTGGACAACCTTTGCCACTCCAGCTTCTGACTCATGGATCATAATGGACTGTGCCAGAGTGTGAACCAGTCATTTTGTTATGAGACACACCTCAAAGTAAAGTAAGTTCTTTCCAAATCATTCTGGCTTGTCATCAGTGACGAAGAAGTTGAGGCATGTTAGAGGAATAGATGTTGGTACTTTCAGCTGTTTGTTTTTTTCTGCAAATACGGTATTACGTATTTATGAATGATGAAGAGTGTCGATCGTTGTGACTATGGGATCAATCTTCAAGTGATATCAGGAAGAGAAACTGCAAGTCAGACAAGTAATGGCTCATTTGCACATTTATCAAACTGCAGTGAATGCGTGAATGTACATGTAGTTGCATCCAAAATTGCCAAGTCTGTATTATGGCAGTATCCTCAAATGATTTATTTGGACCATCATCTGTAGGTGTTGTGTGTGACCTGTGTACTTTCAGAATGCAGTCCTATGCTGACTTATTTCTTCTAACGAGAGACATTCGGCCTGTCAACACAGAGGGTGTCTCTTTGATTGGAGAGTCCTATTCAAAATGCAGAGACACTTTGATAGCCAGGACAAAGGGCCTGGCTATAGCAGCAAGAGAAGTACGCGCACAGCTTGTGATGGGACGCCTGAAGGAAGCTGCCAATGCAATGAGGCAGCTGACAGATCTTGTTGTTCACATCACCGAATGTTCCAGTCATGCAGCTTACCTTGCTGCAATTAACGATCCTGGATCAAAGCAGGCAGTACCAGGAATCATAGATCGCTACAAGACCTCCTGTGCTAAGCTCAATATAGAACATTCTTGCATGACTCTTCAACATACACCGCTTGTTGAACTCTCCCCATCTGATATTGTGGACCTCTCTGCAGACATTGCCAGGGAGCTTGGTGTATTGACCAGTGCCAGCTTGCTTGCCAGTGAGGCCAGTGATGACGTCTTTCACAAAGAGCAGTTTAAGTTGTCCATGAAGAGTGTGACGGCATGTACGAGCTCTCTTCTAGCAAGCATCAAGCGTTACAAAGTGACTCTTGATGAGCGAAGCCGAACTCGCTGCATCACATTTTGCAAACCTCTTGTGCAATCTTGTCAGGCATTTGTAGATTATGCAAGTGAACCTGAACACTTAGGAACGCAAGCAGACATCTCAGAGAATGGAAAGCAGGTTCAAACAGCAATATTAGGTGGAGGTATGAGCGTTGCCAGTTCATGCATACAATTGTGCCACTGCACACGAGCTGCAGCCTTTGATTATCATAATCCAGATTTGATCCAGAGACTGACAGTCTGTTGTACTGCAGTTATGGATGGTGCCACTCTACTTGCTCAAGCCCTCCGAGACAGGTCCTCCCCACGAACAATACCCTCATCTGTTTCTTGCCCTCATCTGAATCATGCCGAGTAGATGATCCGACACATGGATGATGCCCTTATCCAAAATATTGAATTAGTTTACAAACTTGCCATACATGTATGTGCTAATTCCACACACCATTTATAAGCAAAAAAGAGTTCACATTATTACTATGCAAAATTGAAGAAGCTTGTGAAATCCACCGTTAAACATACTTTTTGTGCTATTACACACTTCCAGTACCTCCAGTGGAGGAAGTAAACTTGTCCTTTAAGATGCATGTATTTGTTCATTATTTCTTATTTTATTGGGAAAATCAATGGAAATTCTGAAGAAATATAATTTTGCCAGGTGTAACAGTATTATATAGATTAAGTTTGTATTTGACTTCAGATTATACAAAAAACAATTGGCAATATGTGTTTGCTTGTAAGAAATTATTGTATAAATGTCAGCAATTTAGTACTGGCAGACCTCAGAAAGAAGAGTTCTATTTTATGGATTGTATAATTGTAGTGAGTTATGTTGATGATATATATATACTGATATTAAAGTTGTACACATGGAATTCTAGGGCTTCTTCCATGATCAATGAGCTTTCCAGACATAACAACACTGCCTAAGCATACATGTACATAACTTCTTGTACATGTACATGTACATGTAGACATATTCATTTGTACAAACAGACATTGACATTATAATGTTATTAGATGGAAGGGTTGAAGATGTACAGTACATGTGTCACATGCACATCTAGGCAAACAGTGTGGATGTATTTTCTTGAAACATGAATTAGCAGGTACTGTTTCCTGGAGTAAAGCATGGGTCACATTTCTCTGATAATGATAAAAATAACAAGATTTTCAATTAAAGGTACTCCCTTCTACATGTATTATTGTGGGTATGTGTGAATACATGTATGCTTGTGTCTGTGTCTGATAATAGTACTTAGGGCAGCTCTATGACGTACATGTACTTGTACTTTTATTGTAAAATCTTGTTTATCATGAGACAAATGTTACCCACGCTTAATCCTAAGACTTTAAAACGCTATTTATTTTCATGACGTACATTTGTGTAAATGTGAATGCATGTGTTTGAGAAAACTTTTCCTGCAGGTTTCACATGATGTCCAGTCCCCTCATGAAGATTTACTCAAAAGGGGTTCATTTACCTTTTTGTATCCTTAGAAGACATACAATCACCCAAAAAATAATGAGAAATTTAATTTAAGTCGAGCATAAGGGGGAAAAATGATTTCATATTAAGCCTACACAGAAGTTAATTCGGAGTGCACTATTACATACATGTGTTCTTGTAGGGATGTGTTGACTTATGAGGCAACTACACATGCATATTGGCAAGATACACATGTACAGTACTGGAGTGTTTCTTATCTCATCTAGAACTGTGAACTTATTTTCAAAGAAACCATGAATGAAACGGCCTTCTTTCTATTTGAGTGCAAGATTTGTACACAGTGTACCCATTGAAATCAGTACTATTTTCTTGCCCTTTTTGCCTTTCATGCTTTTATGTTAACGCATACAACAGGATGATACTACATGTAAGTCATGGTAACCAACATGACAACTCAAATTAGTTCTGTGCTACAGATAGATATCTATAAAATTCCTCCTCAAATTATTATGCTTCACATCACATGGATTTTCTGTGCAAATTTTAATCATACATGTTTATTTCTCTTTCAAAAAAATGTTGTATCCAAATAAACTTTTGAGGAAGTATACTCTGAAAAATACATGAACAAATGTAAAAACTAAAGTTCATTTTGCATAATTGCATTAACAATTGATTCACCATGAAAAAGAAATTACATTGTACAAAGTATGTAGATTGTTCAAGGATGTTTATCATTATTCTGAGACCTGTGTGAACAATATGATTCCCCTTCCCCTTTTTCGAATTTTAATTTTCATGGAGGGCTAAACCTGGCTATACATGTTCAATGTACATTCTCTTTTACTATTTATAATTCTGCTCTTGACATCCAGAGAGAAGAGACATACATTTCTTAGATTAGAGTATGCTTGCCAAGCATAGCAACATCTCCATTACAAATTAGATTACATGTACATGCCATCAGCATACCTGCTTGTTCTTCTCAAATATACTCAAAGAAGTGAAATCTTTTGATTTTTTATTAAGGTTTCTGTTTTAATTTTTTTATGATTGTATTTGTCCATAAAAAAACAACCCTACAGTATTTGAAAATTAATGTCAATATATGCAGTATTTATCTAGTTTTCCACAATGGCTTGCATTAGATTTTGCGACGGTTTTCCATGCGAATGTTTACATGTAGGAAAAGTTTTATCATAAATGATTGCAAGAGGATGATGATTGTTTAGTGTGATGATTTGTAATTTTGACTCGGACAGTAAAATTGAAAGAGCTTTCAGTTGATAAAGATGTGAGAAGTGTCCCATGTACAGTACACCTGGAAGCTGCTTTTTTCATGTACTTCAAATTAAAAATGCTGTGCAATTCTCTCGCTTTATATTTTACGTTTTACATGTGAAGGTTATGTTGGATTGGACAATCTATTATGATTTTTTTTTTCTTCTTCAGGACTCGTCAAAAAAGCAATGGATGAGCAATTTAAGAAGCGTATCAATCTTTCATTGGTTGTACAAGTATTGCTTTCTGACTTTGAAAAAATGCATGCATTATCCAGGATTGTGGATACAAATGTACGTAATTTATTTCCTGATATGTACTAATGTTAACCTGACTTTACATATACAGTAGATTCAATGCGTCTAAAATTATATGTCTGAAATTGTAAAGATATAAAAGAAGGTCATGCATGTTGCATACATAATTTTGTAATGGTATAATTTCCTTTTTGGATATGTTGAATGTTGCTAAGTACTTTAAAATTCAAAGATTTCGATGTTTTTTAACGGTCATGAAAAAAAAAGGAAGTCTATTTCAGAATGCAAAATAGACAGATTATTATCACATATATAACCGATTTAAAATCTTCCATTACTGTGAGAAATGCACACATCTGCATCCATGTGGACGTGTATAAGTATGTCTAGGCCTGGGCTATATTTATACTCTGAGCAGTCAAACGATTGACTCAATGTGTAAATGATCATCTGGATTGAACAAATTCTAGACTTATTTATTACATTTTAGATATTTATAGTCAATATTCCATAGTCCCAGATTTCCATTATAACTCTGCAACAGTGATATTAAATATCTCAAGAATCCACTATCCTCATATATATTTTACTAATCTAAATCACAATCTAACTGCCAAATGACAGTATTTCACTATTGTTTGGTTGGATAATGGATATCACTGCATTAATCAAAGATTTTAACTATTGTCACTGAATTCATAACCAATTTACTACCAATTTGAGATTCAGAACTCGCCTGATTTTACCTTATCCCCTTTTCATTATATTAGTACTGTACCTAAAACCCACTTGATATCTAATAATACTTTTTGAGATTAGAGTATGTTGCATAAGAGATGTGTAATTTGATGTTAATTAACTATTGAGCTTGTAAACATATACACAAATGCAGGAGAATGTTGATTATTTGTTTTCCAGTTTCTTCTGATTCATTTATTGTTATTGAAATATTTTATGCTTCCGGTTCATTGATACAAAGAAGATCGCTTCCGGAAACCATATCAGCATTGCATACTGTATAAACAGAGATCTAAGTTATGTTCTTAGATATTGACTTACTAAATTTTGATGAGATAAGAGAGACAGCAATAAAGCTTTGTCTTCTTCAAAATCACTTTGGTGTCTTCATGGTTCTTTTCATTTTAGCAGAGTAAAATATGCTTTAAGTTATGGGTCTATTTAGTACGGATCCGGGCTAACTCGGCACTAGGGCCAGCTCAGAGTTGGCAGAAATCGTGGCCAAGTTATCCAAGAGAGCTGCATTTTGCATAATTTGCATAAATTAAAAACGTCACATATACACTGTACAGGTAATGTTACCGTAAACAACCCAAGACAACTTTAATACATACATGTACAATGTGCGCACTGCACCCAATGCTAACAATGTTGTTAATCTTGTGCAATGAATCCTTTGATACAATTCCCTGGTATATCCTGCAATCATTGCGTCCCAGGCTATACTGCAAAAGATGAATAACACACTGAAGATTAAGATGTTCTTTGTTTGACCACTTACGATTACAAATCGATTACAAATCAACAAAAAAATTTCAAGGGAAAGAACTTTTCTAGGTTCACTGTTGGCTGTATAGGAGCCTCAAGTGGACTTTGTATACATACATATATGTCAATGAAATATTAACAGAAAATATGAGACATGGGAAGTCAATTAATCTCAATCATTCATAAAACAAAATTGAAGTTGGCAGAAAGCAAATACACCCTTATTTCAACATATTAGCAATTAACAGTCGGTTTGCTTACTCCACCTAGCTTCTCAACGGTAGAAAGTTACGAAAGGGCTTCCTCTGTGTCGGGGGGAGAACGTGCTCGTCAATGCAATTATCCCACTTCCAAACTATTTTTTTCCACAAATTTCTTGTTATTTGTAAGCCATGGCCAACCTTGTAATGGATAGTCATTGGCTTTGAGAGCTACACGTAGGGGATCTAGGGGCGGATGTTGGGATGTACCAATTGCTTCTGTTTGCAATTAAAAAATTAGTCATGGTAGATTAGTATGACACTTGGTATTAGGAACTTGGCTCTTAACACTGAACTTCATAGTCTTTTATTTAAGGCTAGAAAAGATGTGGGGAAGGGAAAATAAATACAACATGAATGTATCAGTTTAATGGAGAAATTCACTTGATAAGTATAGGCCTGTATATCTGAGAAAAAGGTGTTTTTTTTAGAACAATCCACAAAAAAGTGGGTTCATTATTGGGGAGCCTCACTGCAAGTCATAGATATATGTAGTTGTCCTGACCTGATGATTTCTCTGATTTTGTAAAAAGTGATCTTGGGTAATATTTAATACATGTATTATGTTTCATGAAAGAAAGCAGTAACAGGAGAAAAGTGGTTTTGGTGTACAGTAGAATGAATGTACAAAGATTGAAGAGGTACAGAAATACAAGAGAGAGAGAGAGAGAGACAGACAGACAGACAGACAGAGAGAGAAAACAGAAAACAGTATCAAATCATTCATTTTGGAAGTGTCTTTAATATCACATTAAGAACATAGAGGAAAAACAAACTAAGCTGAGATGATAATTTTAAAACATACAGATATATCTCTGCATTGATGGGTGTTGAAAAAAAAGAGAATTATATTGTATGATTGGCCTTGACTTGATCCTGTTTCCCAGGGAGTATTCTGTCATGCTTGTCTTACTGTGACAGTCTCGGGACACACCCATTTATCTGCTCAGAGAGCCCCTTCATTCACCGAGATAAAACCCTTAGGAACTCATTTGTCAGGAAGGATTTATAAAAGGGTGTTTGAACCTTTGTTGATATATTATGGTGCTGAGCCAAACTGACAGGGCATTCGCATAAGAGGAAATTTATATGAAACTTTTAAAGAAATGTTTGAAAACTGTTGAGGTGAAAGAGGCATACACGTGAGATAAGAATATTGTATAGAGAATATATATAAAGAAACTGTTTTGGGAGGTCAGCTTGCACCATGTATACATGTACCATACATGTATGTAGTGGCAGCTAATGTCATAGGCATAGCTCAAAGGTACATTTGTACAAAATGACAGCTGGCACTGGTTACATGTATATCAGGGAACGTTCATGATGAGCCCCACCCAGTTATAAAGTTTTCATTTAATAGAACCATGGACCTACAGGTAGAACCAAGGAGAACTTCACATGGGCGATAGAGGACGTGATTCTTCATCAAGATTTTGTTTAAAAAGGATCCTTCACTATTTGTAGTTTCATAAATTGTTACAGACTAAAAAGAGTTGATGATCACTTAATATTGTATAGCTATACAGTTTTCGTATAGGTTTTTGATGAATCTTGCTTATCTGAATGGGTGAAGCTACTGTTATTTTCACAAAGATGATGTCTATTATTTTATCAACATATATGCTGAGAGTCAGAAGGTCACCAAGCCCTGTTGGGGTTAACGCCCTTCTGGCTTTCACCAGGTCTATGCTCCTGTACGTCCTTTGATACTTTTTATGATACATGTGTGTCAAATGCATGAGATCTATTACTTTAAATTTTTGTGAATTTTCATTGTACTCTGGCCGTACATCCAACTTTCTTTCTGATACACTTGTCCATTAAACACAGGGCTCACCTACAGCCTAGTACATGTATTACGGCAGCCACCTATCTTTCAGCATTTATGATCTAGTCTGTTTGATCTGAACTCGGACTTTAAAGTGACAGTAAACTGAAGCGCCATCTTTCAACAGGATTAGATAAGGATCTGTGCCTCTCATTTTCCCATCATGCCCAATAAAAAGCTTAGAATGTACTTGTACCTGGACACAGTTTTCCACAATGCCGAGTTAAAAATAATAGTTTAAAATATAAAATTTGCCTATTATTAACCAAAGAAGCTGTTTGTCAAAATCCAAAACAAAATGCAATTTAATTTCACAGTATAATCTTAATATAGCAATCACTGTAAGATTGCGCCATTCAAGTTCTGCCAGTTTAATGTCACTTTAAGAGCATTTACCAAAGAAATGTGCTGAAGGATAAAAAACTAACACTGAATTCGATTCAAATGAAGAATATTGAAATACCATCTGCAGTTTTGGTGAGTGGTAAATGCCCTTACATGTATGTCAGATTTTATAAAATTATGTGATAACTATTAAACTAGAGTGATACACAGCAATGTTTGTTCCTTCTATTAAATGCGGAGTGATATATGTAAATGACAGGATAAAGATTATTTATAGCATGTGTCCACATATTGGTCTATGTACTTCAGTGTTGTACAGGTTGTAGAATACATGTATGTAGACATAAGATTTCAACTTGCTTCTTAGAAGTTGTTAACATGACACTGAAATCTGACTCAATCACTAAAATGCAACAGTTTTCTCTATTTTTGTTGTGACCCTTGCCAGTAATGTACATAGCGTTTGGATGAATAGGCTCTTGCATGCTACAACAAGAGAAAGCTAGTCAGTGGAATGTGATCAAAAGTGCATTTTTTGATGATGAAATTGGTTAAAAATTTACTAAGAAATAAAAATGTCAGAATTTGCTCTGTGTGGGTGGAGAAGCAGGATGCTTTTGATGAAAGACGTCACCTGAAATTGGGTAATCTCTGCGGTGAAACCCTTCTCCCGCTGTGAACGATACACAGAAGCAATCAAGCCACTCGCATTCTCAGTGGGCAGCAAATTGTACCAGTAAGTTGCAGGATTATGTGGTATTGTGTGGTCTTGTGCAAAAATGAATATTTTTTTTAAATGTAAGATCAAGTTATGTGTATCAGAAATTGTGTTAGTTTACAAACCAATGTCAGCCACTGTGCCTAGCAGATGATCTCAAATGTTAGACTCTGTAGACTGTACTACATAGCTGCTCTCCATAGCTGCTCAGACAGAGGCTGACAGAGTAGAGTTTCTTCAGGCTTTATCATGGAATTTGGTTAAGGTGTCAAAATAGGATCTGTGCTTGCAGAATAGAATTAGGACTAAACCTGTCTCATTCTATTAAATAACCTGTTCAGACATCAAGAAAGTTATCCAAGATACGTATAAAGAAACATTTCATAAAAGTATAGCGAAAGGAGTGAACAAACTGGACAGCTTTAGAGGAAGTCAACTGACACCATATGTTTTTTATCAGGTTACAGCACTGGAGCATACCAAATTATAGCTGATTGGTCACATTAGCGCAAACTCATGAATGATAAGCTCTACAGTGTTATATGATATGATACAACATACAGACTACCAGGGGATGCTGGTTCTTTATCAATATTTTGTTCAAAATAATCCTCAAACATGCGTTTTGCATATAATGTAACATTTCGTTATACAATGTTCAGACTGAAAATTTCATTCCTCATCGTATAGCGATACAATGAATTTAAGTAGTCTGGGGGGGGGGGGGGAGGGGGAATCTAAAGTACATTTTCATGTATTAAAATACTACATGTATGTAGAAATAATCTTGCAAAAAAAAAAGATTGATACAATATTTTGTAGGAGAGTCAGTCTCCTGTTGTGTGACAGCTTTAAGTTTAGCATGCACTCATATGATTGATTGTATTTGTTACAGTAATACATTATTATTAAGTATACACTAGCCCACTCAGTTGGCTACTGAAGTCTCTAGTGCAAACTGCAAAACATGGTCAGATGACAGATTGTTGATGTGATTGATTTTTGTCCGTCGATGTAATGGACTGTCAAACATCTGTCAGTTTGCTAGCTATTCAGTTTGTATACATGTACATGTAGAAGCATGGACGTACATGTACATGTATGGTAGAAGTGACTATACAGGGATTTCTTATTTCTAATATCCAAAGTGCATAAATTCTCTTTCATCTTCTCTATTCCCCACCCCATCTCCCTATCCTTTTTTTTAATCATTTGCTTTCTCTATTCTCAAAATTAATTTTGCTTGAATCTGATTTTCGGTTTTATTAAATCAATGTAGGCCTATACTGTCTAACAAATTAAAGCTGCGTGGTACAGGGTCTATATACATGTCCCATGTATTCATCCCATCATTGTTATGTACTTGTGCTTTGTTGGTTTTGAATTTACATGATCAATTATTTTATTAAAGTATTCACTTTTATTTCAATTGATTCATTCAGTATCGTCAATCACAGTGTATGTTTTCATCATTATAAAGACCAAATTATAAGCAATAATATACAAAAAAGTTTGTGACACTGCATTATATTAAAAAGATGATCATAAAATTGCTATGAACTTGCTTAGATGCATAATACATTTATCTCAAAGGGTAGTATGCAACCTTGTAATCAGGCTAGCCATCGACTATCTATATTTTGGTTGTCTAGAGGTTTCTAGAGATATGGCATACGATGATGGTACATGAATAAAACATTTTCATATATAGGTCAGCGTGGTATATAAAGCAGATACTATCAGGTACATGTAGGCCATTCTTTAGCGATGTATTTCAAAATGCTTGTCATGAAGACCTGTGTGCATAAGTAATGATTTGTACATGCAGGGACAGATCCAAGATTTTGTAAAAGAGGTGGCACATATTCATTATTTTCTGACTTCACCAAACACAAAAACAAAACACACACAAAAAAAGCGGTCGTCATATTTTGGGGGTGCCTTTACTCCAAAATTCTCTGACAAGCAAAACGGAGGCACAATCTTGGAGATTGTGCATACTTAGGTATGCCACTTGCGTTTCAAGGAGGGCAGGGCTCCATGTACCCCCTAAATCCGCCACTCTATTTACTTTTGTCATACTTAGTATACTGTGCAGATTTGGTCGACAACCCCCCTCCCCCCATCCCCCCTCCCCCCATCCCCCCTCCCCCCATCCCCAACACCCAAATTGAGAAAGGTCACACCTCCCTGAGAATAGCTTATTGATACCTTATGAAGTATATTTATTAAATTTTGGAAGAGCATTTTTTTGTTTGGTATTTAAAAATAAAAAATATTTGATTTTAAAAGCAAATAAAAACAAAAATACAATTGTACTGTTAATTCAATTCAGAATTTGTGTAAAATCAGTATGACCATGCAGATGTAATGGGGATGTAACGATGTAATGCATGTGTACGCTTGCATGCCTTGGCAACATCTTCTCGGCTGTACACTATAGGCAATAACACATGTAGCAAGCTTGTAGAGAGAAGACCTAAATTGACTTGGGATGCTTGTGCACTGCAAGGCCTACATGTATGAGAATTTGATTGGGAATGCCCTTTCCTCAGGCATGTTATGCATGCATCAATCGCTGTGTTCATACTAGAATTTGTATCGCCATTTGGGTCCATTGTTATATTATGTAGGAGTCAGTAAGTATGGTACCTTTTAATGGATGACCGCGGTTGTTTCACCCCTGATTATAAATGCATAGCGAACCAATGTATGGAAAATGTATACATGCAGGTTGCCTCCATCCCAAAGGAGAAAGTTAATAAGGAAATTGAAATGGTATGGCAGAGCTAGAGAGCAGTTAATACATGTACCTGCAGAGATTGCAAAAGAGGAGAAATAGAGAAAAGGTGAAGAAAGGAGAAAGAGAGAGAGAGAAAAAAAAAAAATTGACAAAAACAAAACCAGTTTGTAGATTGATTTGCTTACATTGGTTTCAGATTTTGATAATGATTTTGCAAGATGATGTAGGTAATGCTGTATAATGTATTACACGAACAAGTGATCGTAAAAGGCAGATATATTTCTGATAAATAATTCCATAACTGGCTCATGCATGATAAGGTCAGATCACTTGTTTGTGTGAATGATGCTGTGTATAGTGACTTAATACTGGAGATGTGAACGCAGCCCTTCCTCGTTCACACACAGTTGGGTCAGTTCAGAATGTATGAATATTGCCGTGAGCAGTGAACCTTAATTAGATGTCAATGCAGCCCTGATTGGTTCACACATGTTGTGACTGATCAGAAAATATGAACTGTGCCATGGCATGAGCAGTGAAGCGTAAGATATGAACGCAGCCCTGATTGGTACACATGGTTGAGTCACTGTATGGGGACATCCCTTCGAGGTCATTTCTAGTGGGTAGATGATGATGATGATAGGCCAACAAACAGGCAAGAGGTAAATGCACTTGGAAGCCTAGGAGAGGATGGAGGAAATAACTGGAGGAAATAACTGGAGGTAATTGGAAACGACATGTATAGGCATCTTTCTTCATCATTCTCAACCTAACAATGAACTTCAATGTACTTCAATGTTGTTTTGAAAGCTCATCAGTACTTTCGATAATCACGTTTGATTTTTTTTGTCTACACCTTAATGATGTGTTGTATTGTTCAGACCATGAAGTCATCACTTTGAACATGAATCAGATGGATAAGTGGCCAGGTGTACTTTGTTGGGCTTGCTGATTTATGAGAACAATCAAAGATTTTATTGTATTGTAACATTTTCACTACAACCCAGTTCATAAGATATCATAAAACTCCCTTCATACAAGCAATGTACTCATCAATTTATTCAGCAGGTATTGCTGTAGTATAGATAGTAGTTTACAACGTACTTGAATAATGTTTTAGCTAGTCAAGTTGTCAGCTGGAGAAGGTACGAATGACAAATACCATAACATTTTTCAACATTTTGTCAGCTGCCTGCAAAAGGCGTTATAGCCATGTACATGTATGTCAATGGCAATAATGGCCTTTCTAGGAGAGACGATTGATAAGAAATGTGTAGTTGGACTTTTGCAACAATACATTCGAGGAAGTCATCTACTAGTATACAACATGAATTCAGTTTTGAGTGGTATTTATTGATTTATGTATGTTGAAATATTAATAGAATGTATTACGGTTATAGTTATTAGACTTGTAACAGTAATTATCTCAAGATTTTATGTACCCAGCATAAATCACTTGTCTGAATCCTGTCAATAACTAGTTAGTCATTGCACCAGGCACCGGGTTTTTAAGATCTGTCTCTGAAGCAAAATAATTCAATCTGGCCACAAACATTATTGATTTTCTACCTCCGCTGCCAATTGTCAAGCTATTTATCATCCCACATTGATTTTTTTTTTCTCTACCGCATCCCATATGTGAAGGATTGGTGAAATAACAAAGATAATGGAAACACCCATGAACAAAGTCAAGGGTAGCGAAGATTGGTTATTAGGAAGAGAATTAATTTAATATTGAATGAGAGATGTGGAGGTTTTATTGCTGTTCGTACATGTAGTTGTTTCGCTTCATGATTTATCTCGTACATGTACTGTATATGTTGAAGCAATTCAACCAGGCTTTCTTTATATCTAGATAATACATAACCTCAACATGATGTTCGGAAGAATGGGGAAAGGAAAGGGTTTTAAATATTTCATATACTCCTGCTCAGTCCTGCAAAATTGTGTCCTGTATCACAATGTGCATGTACACTGGCTCGCATATCTCACTACTGCCCCAACAAACAGAGGGTGTGTGTGTGTTTGTTATACTTATTGATTGCAATATGAATGTATGATTAGGCCCACTAGCCCTATAATCACCATGCAATTATTAATAAGGGACGATAACATCTGTCATAACTTTTTTAAGGGCCATGTTTGCCAATTTTTATTGTTCGAAAGTACTTTGAGAAAAATTGATTTTATACAGATAATCAAGATTATATCCTCTGTAGATATGATTTCTTCCCTTCATACACGATGTACATGTAGCTGCAAAAGTGCATTCACTTAATGAGTCTTATGTTATTGTTATGTAAATACATGCACAGTATGTAATAACATTTTATAACGCTTTTCACACATTGTAAATGCCTTGACAGATAGAAGGAAGACTGGCCAAGTGCATACAGGGCGGTGTGTGTTTGAGGTTAACTTGAGGTATGGTGAAACGCCCAAACCCACAGGATTTATCTGCCCCGTGTTTACATTTTGGCTGAGTTAATCTGTTAACAATTAGTAAACAGGCCATTAGTATCAAGAGATATTGGGTGTTGGCCCCAGGAATATCTCTAATGTGAGTGTGTTTTTGATATCCTTCTTTGTGTTACAAAGTTTGGGCTGAAATTGGTCAATTATTTTTGTAATTTGATTGATGGATTTCCGTTGCTGATTACCATCAGTACTTAACTAAAGCCTACACCTCTTTATTCTTCTTAATCCTTTTTTTATCCTTTTTTTCCGGCAGCATGAAATTTAGGGGGTGACAAGAACTAAGCCCTGTACTGTACATGTACCCTTGTAAAAAAGTACCATAGTACCCATAGTAATTTGACCAGATTAACATCAAATCATGCAAAGTACTAGATCAAATTACCATGATTTGATGGTAATTCAGACAAATTACTGTCAAATTACCATGGATACTATGGTACTTTTTTGCAAGGGTAGCTTACCCAGGGTAGACCCAAGGATTTGTGGAACTAATGTACATATTAATTTCTGGTTGCTGGTTAGGGATAAGGCCATGGCAATGGGTAACAATACTGGAGTAGGCCTATACTTGAAGGTTGATCAGCAGCATGCATGTCATAAGATTAGTAACCTACATGTACATCAAACACGGGCCACAAGCCTATTTTGAAATGGTCAACCATCAGACATTCAACGGCCTTTTCACACAAGGGTAAAATTCATTGTATGGAAAGCTGATTAGTTTAAAGCTGATTAACTAATCAGCTCTAAAGTAAATTTTCCCTGTGTGAACATCGAACTATATGATGTTCGGACAGATACGAACTAGCAATCTAAAGACCGGTCAGAGCAGCCTACAGATACGAAGTTCGCAGAGGAGGCAAGAGATTTTGTGTGTGAAAGGATATATGTCTTTAACTGGGCGGATCTCAGACCGGGCGTGCGCTTTGATTGACATGACCTGCTATTATTACTGGCAATGGCCCTACTGTGCTTTTAATCAGCAGTGAATCTCTTTACGATCGCACCAAAATTTTCTCTGTGTGAATGCTATCGTATAAACTTTAATGCTGATTAGTTTAAAGCTCTTTAAACGAATCCTGTGTGAAAGCGGGGTAGGATCCATGCTTTAGTTTTTTTAATAATAAAAATATGGATCATGATTATATTGTGCACTTAATAATCTCACCATTTCTGCACTCATCCTATGTATGAAGCGTCATTGTCGGGTTAGAGGAAGAAAACATGCAGTACGTGTTCATTATGTGCTTTTGTTTAGTGAGACAGTACTAGCACCTAATGCAAACAACTAAGGGAGATAAATAAGTATTTCCTTACAGTTGATTTCAGCTAGATATTATTTACAATTAGCCAATTTAATGGGAATTTTATTACCGAACTTGACATTAGCCTCACAATTGAACATTCATGCGACATGATTTTTATTTATTCACCCCAAAGAATAACATAACCCAGATAATTTTGTTGTTAAGTTATGAATATTTCTGACATGATTAATTATTCAGATCAAACATTAGTTATGTTACTCATATACATGTACTTAACAGAGAACAAAAACATGAGGTTATTGAGGTACTGTTGAGCTTAGAGCATATGTCGAGGTATATGTTGTCTAGCCATTCAGTGAACATTTAAAAAATGTTTGAAAAATGAACATGCCAGTATTCAAAAGTGTGGTTACAGGAAACAGATACTAACAGTTAAAGAAAATGGACATGTTAGAAAGTACAGGTAATTGTACATTATTACTGAAGTAGTTATTTCTCCAGCTATGACCATCCTAGAACCCAAACTGGGTTTGGGTTAGGAGTTATAAATCTGATTTCCTTTGTAGCCCAATCAAAGATTAAACGCTGATTAATGTTGTCCTGCATGACTTGGCTCTGATTCAATTGTGGAGGATAAAGGGGATGTACCACACTTGCATGCTCTGGTGACAATAACTCTGTGGTTCACTTCCCTACACTACTATTTACTAACTTCAACCAGGTTTACACTTCCCTGCTTCAAACTTGATCAAACACTTACCCTAATCCTAACCCTATCCCCAACCCTGAGCCCGACCTATACCAAATTGCAGCCTAAACCCTAGTCTGCAAGCACAGACCCTAATTTGACACTTTATCAGAAAATCATTGTCTTGAGAGAAGCCTAATTCAGCTACCTTCTGGTCGTGTCAGTTGAGTCAGGAGCAGCTATAGTACTAGCCCTATGGTAGTCTTACAGTGCAGACACTCTTTTACGACTGACCAGGTTTTGTGCCTGCAAACTACCCAAACCTAACCCTACATCTTTAACGAAATGAAATGAGTTGGTAGTCCCTGAAACTCTGGACCAATCAATTTATCATGACAATGTCTATATGGAATTACATTGAGTGACAAAACTTTGCACATTCATTATAGAGCAGTGATTATAGTGTAGAAATCAGTTGAAGATAAAGTCGAGTGCTGGTCATGATACTGAATTGTGAATGAAACTGTCGCAATGGAAAGGTTGATTATCGGTATAATTAGCACATAAGAATTGGTGTATGCTGTAAGGTCTTGGAATCACCAAAATGATCAGAAATTGACTCAATCCTTCTGAGATTCACATGCACCGCACAGAGAAATATGTATATGGGATTACACACAAATTTTTGGCCCAAACATTTCAGCTGTTTTTTGTCATATTTTGAATGTGAGGGCATTTGAAAAGCAATACTTTTCAGAGGACATATCTTCTACATGTATGATAATCTTCCAAACTAACATAATAAGAATGAGAAAGCTCACAAATTATTTTTTACCTTTCCACATTCCCAGAACTCAAGCTTCCCTTTAAAGGAGAAGGTCAGATAACAATATAAATCTGTGATGTTTTATGACAGCATTTGTAAGGATCAGTATCAAGTTCTACTCTGTATTATTTTCTTGAGGAGAGAAGATACATGTATATAGACGGTATTCACTTCATCCATTGGACTACAACCATGAAGCTACAACCATGGGATTTTCTCTCTTACATTACTTGGAAGGCCTTGTTGTACCGAAGCAATCTAATACCATAATCCCTTCCCAACCACTTCAGAGGTAGTCAAATTTGAATTAATGAACAACTTCCTGCCATTGTCATCTACACGTAGGATAATGACAAAAGAAAACACAAGAAGATGAACTTTCACTATGCGGCTTCCTTCTGATATTATTACAGGCCTATCTTGATCCACAGATGCTTCAGCTTATCTGTTTGATGAATAAAAACTGAAGTGGCTACTTTCCACTATACATGTGCATACAGCCATGAACTTTACACACAATTAAAGGTATTATTATTAAAGCTTATTTAAAAATCTTAAAAAAGGTTGAATTGTGTACATGTATCAATCTGCTCTAGAATGAAGATGGTATTGAAAAGTTTTAACATGTACCATGTAGTGTGATACTGTGAAACCATAAACTTTCGCGTGCATTTAATGTTCACGAATTTCGCGAGTGGTTCACATTCGTGAAATATTCATGCTGCAAAACTATTGAATCATAACTGACATAACTCTAAATTTTTGCAAATCGCGAAAGTTTTGTGCTGCAAGAACGGCTGTTATTTACAATTCGCGAACGTTTCTAGTTTTGCAGTGTCTGATATAACAGACTATATGGCTTTATATGTTTTTCATGTATCCTGTACTGTTTTTAGTTTATTAAGTGACAGATTCGTGTATCTTGTTTTCTGTATCTTAAGCATGTCATTGTAATCATGCATTGTTTAATTTATTGAGAAATATTTTTACCATAGTTTTTTTTTCCCAGATAATCTTACTGCTTAGCCACTTGAACTATTTTTTGACTGTTAGACTGTTTACAAAGTCATTTGAAATGTTAAATAGTGCCTTTAAATATGTATACTTGAGAGGTGTTAATGTGTGATCTTGAACTTCGGTATGTGGTGTGAAGTAGGATCCATTGTGCTTTTTCAGGAAATGACATCTGCATTGTAATAGTCTTTAAAATCAAACTTCAATGAATGACACTAAAAGTCAACCTCAGATGAAGTGAAATGAAATTACCTCTTCATAAAAGTTGGAGGAGACAAAGAGAGCTGTTTTTTTTTATTCTAATGCATGTATTGGTAGATTTATATGACTTATGAGATAGTGAGTGCTGGTTTCACATCAGCTTATACTACAGGATACAGGTCTACCAGTGTGTTTAAAAAATCTAAATATTGTACACTATTATGGCCTACATATCAATTGACGATTGCACAGCCTGGAAACTACTTTAGCAACCGGCTGCACTCATTATTCCGACCTGTATCTTATACTGTAAGCCTTTCCCACACTATACTAGATAATTGTGTCTGTCTATGTGTATTGCAGTGTGGTCTAGGTTTTGGCTAATGGATGGTTGATATAAACATCTGTTGAGAGCCAGAAGGGCGTTAACTCATTTAAGTGTATATAGAGTTAACACCCTTCTGGCTCCCCACAGACCATACATAATTAACCCAGAAATGGGTGTGGTCCCCGAAAAGTCATGCATACATGCCCAGGTCAATGCCTATATTGATGGACAGATAATAGCTAGGCCCTGGGACTTGGAAGGTAACGGTAAACAGCAAGCTGCAGAATTGTAAATCCAGAGTCATGTGATGATTCAGAAAATTTGACTCGCAATAATAATTTGGCCACCCCCAAATTTTGTGAAGTTGTTGAGAGGGAGAGAGGGAGAGAGAAAGAGAGAAGGAAGGACAGACCAACAGCTAGATACAGTGAGGAAAACATGTCAAAAGAGAGAGAGAGAGAGAGAGAGAGAGATGGGGGGGGGGCAGAAGAGATATATATATATATATATATATATACATTGGGTTATCAATCCAGCAGTTAAAGTGCTCAGTGCAGGAGCAGAGCATTAATATAGTATAACTAATTCGGTCTTCGCTACCGTCGGTTTCACGCAGTCAAGCGATCATCAGGCGATCATCAGGCGAATAAGACGAATGAACAGTCCAGACATAAGTTACATATTCCGCTTTTTCTCTTACACATAAGAGAAAAAGCGGAATATGTAACTTATGTCTGGACGAAAAAGTAACAATCATCACTCACAAAGGAACACTAAACCGACGCTCTGAACTAATCTCGAAGTGCCGACATAACAACCCTAAACCACCGGACCGGAACCGCAAAAAGAATGATCCATAAGCCCTTGCAGAAGTCTCAGACTGTTCATTCGTCTTATTCGCCTGATGATCGCTTGACTGCGTGAAACCGACGGTAGCGAAGACCGAATTAGTTATACCATATATATATATATATATATACTATTTCCGATCATAGGGGGAATCCTAACAATGAGGTTTATTCCGTCACAATAAAATTTGGGCGTTACAGGGAATTTCAACAATAGGCCGAGATAAAAGGATTCCCCCTATGGCCGCGAATAGAGTTATATATACCGGTATATATATACTATATAAATTTTTGTTATTTGTATTAACTAGGTATTATCAAATTCTTCTTTATTTCATGTCTAATAAAAGATTTTTTAAAGATGGGCAAAATAAAAGAAGGAGAGGACAATAAACTACATGTAGGTATATCAATTTTATTCAGCCGTATGTACAAAATTTGGAGCAAAAAGAAAAAACATACCTTTCTGGACATCTGTTATATCAACAACAAAAAGATACATGCAATTTGATATATTTGAGACTGGTGATGAAATGATACAACCTTGTGTGTGTTGTTGACATCCATTTATTTAATTTGAATCACATACCATGCATGAAATGATGAGGATATGGTGTTCTACATTCCGGTGGGGTTAGCAACCTTCTTCCAGTCAATACAGAGCATTCATCCTCTTGACAACCTATTCACATGGAAGAATTGAGCTGGCTAAATCATGCTGTGACTCCAGGCTCGTTTCGTCAGGGTCCATGGTCAAGGATGTAAAGTTAAGGTAGGGTTTTAATTGGGGCTTGGTTTATGTTAAAGGGAAGGTTGAGTTCTAGGAAAGGTTAAAAATAATTTGTGAGCTTTCTCATTCTTTTTATGTTAGTTTGGAAAATTATCATAGTAGATATGTCTTCTGAAAAGGATTGCTCTTCAAATGCCCTCACATTGAAAATATGACGAGAAACATCAGAAATGTTTTGGCCGAACATTTGTGTGTAGTCCCATATACACATTTCTGTGTGCAGTGCATGTGACTCTCGGCAGGATTGAGTCAATTTCTATTATTTTGGTGATTCCAAAACCTTACAGCATACACCAATTCTTATGTGCTATATAATCAACATTTCCCAATTGCTTGGAGACAGTTTCTTTCACAATTCAATCTCATGACCAGAACTCAACTTTTGGGGTATACCAGGGAGGTGGAAGAGAGATCCACCTCCCTGAGTATACCTGGTCCAGGGTTGAAGTTAAGAATTTGGTCAGTGCATGTCAGAAATTGTCCGCGGAGCATGCGTCATACAATGAGATAAATCTATGTTACCATTATGGTGTTTGTTTATATCATATTTCATCTCTTCCTTCCACTTCCACTTTCCATCCTCTTCTTAATTTTCTTTATCTTTTCTTGTTATTTCTCTCTCAGTTAAAGGGATACTCGACCGCAGATCGTGGACGTTTTTATGCCACGAGTGGGCACCTGATCATGCCGGTTGCCCCGGGGAGTGCAAACTTTGGACAGACTGGTTGCCGCACAACACATGAACATGCACACTCCGCCTGAGCTTGAGCTCTCATGCGAGATTCGGTCGGCTTCGTGCAGTCCGAAATGTAATCCCAGCAGTCCGACGGACGTGTTCGATGCACAAACTTTGTGTACGAGTGAATGGGGCTTACGCAATCCTGACTCTCCCCATGGCCACTTGGTGGCGTATCCCTTTAATAATGCAATGACTCTCTTTTCTCCTTTCTTAATCTTACATTTAAATCATTTATCTTTTATGTAGTTATGTAGTAAATCTTTAAAAAATATCTCTATTAATCTCTCAGCATTGTTCATTTCAGATCAATATCCTGATCGTCTCAGGTAAGTGTTGAAATAACATTTTCCTTTTTTGAGAAAGAACAAAATATATTTTTCTATTGCAACCTAGCACATGAGTAAACAATAAAGTAACAGCAGAATGTGTAACATTTCTGAAATCTTGAGAGTGTTAAAAGTAGGATTGTTAATGGATAAAGTTATTGCATGTTTTATAAATCTACCAGGTATACACATTTATATAAAATGTATTTATAAAATAGACCATCTGACAATATGATTATTATATATGGTGAGAGAGAGATAGATAGATGAAGAGATAGAGAGAGTGTGTGTGTGAGAGGGAGATGGATAGGATATGTGAAGAAAGACAAACCTAGAAAGTGGAAACAGTGAACTTCCTCTCTTCTTACATAAATGATTCACAAGTTTAATTCAACACCATTTAACAGATGAATATTATCACATAAGTCATATTGAATGGGTGGGAATAGAAATTCTCAGTATTTCAAACTTATAAAATGACAGGAGTATATTCTGCATGTTGAAAAAGTGCAATGTCGTTTCCTCATACAACCACTGAACTGAACGTGGTTTGTAGATCTACAGGTAGTCTGTGATTTGAGGTTAAAGGGAATTATTCGTATTTTTAGGATATGATGCAAAATCAATCCAGAATATTAGATAGACATCAAAATAGTGAAACATTTCTTCAATGAATATAATTTTTCACTTTTGGTAAATTCAGTGAAGAATTTTATGTCCAAACACATATACAATTCAAACCTTTAAAAAAAACGGATAAAAATGGGTAAATTTGTGTTTTATCGCCTTTTATAATGTATTTATCCCGAGACTTTTCACTAGAAAATTGCCCTAATTTTTTATTTAATGATTGTTATGAAACCATACTCATTGGATGAAAGCTTCATAGACTTCAAATTCCGGGGCGAGGGTTTTTGAAATGACACGACACATTTTATGAAGACCCAAAAGTTCGCATGAACTACTGCCTTAGATTCCGATTTCCACACATAATACGGCGAGATGCTAGAGGGTAGTCTGCAAGCACAGACTCTAATCTGACACTTTATCAGAGAAATCATTGTGTCTTGAAATAAGCCTAAACCAGCTACTGACTGGTCTTGTGTCAGGAGCAGCTATAGTACATGGCCTATGGTAGTCTTACAGTGCAGACTCTCTTTTACGACTGACCAGGGTTGTGCCTGTAAACTAGTGGGAGGGCAAGAGCAAAGGTTCACCAGTTTTCCATATGCTCAATCATCTTTTTGTCCAGCAGTGTGGACATTCATAGCCCCCACACTTCGTTAACGCTATACATGTACCTTTAATTCGAATATGTGTAAAAGGAAATGATACTATGAGCTCCACCCAGTCACTGGTGGAGCTTAATGAATTGCCCTGTAATAATTGATTAACAGATAACAGGAAAGGATGTTGATAGCTAGCAACTGTCTGTGTTTTACTAATTCATAGAGTAAATTGTAATCGGCACATTTGCTCTTTCCTTACTGCTTATGAACAGGAAATTCCAAAAGGGCTGAGAAATCTTTTCCAGGGATTATGAAATCTGATCATGGCACAGCACATATGCTTTTAATTATAAAAGAGTTATTTATGTTCAGAATGGGAATTCTGGTATACTTCTCCATTTCAAAATTGTCCCATATGGAAAAAGTGAAGTTGTTCCAATCAATTTCATTCAATTTCATTCCATTGGTACATTATGTGAATGCCAATTTTATGCTTTTATGCTTGTTTATCATTATCATTAATAATGATTGATAGAGACACGGACTTGTAATTGGTCTTCATGGTGGATTAGAAGTAAAATGAATTATCCTTTTGGATTTTACTTTACAAGTACGTAAACTTTCAATTTCGAGCCATGCAAGGCAATCATACTCCCTTTTTTCTCTCTATCTGCCTTTTTGTGTCTTTTTCTCTTTTTCTTCTTTATCCTTCTCTTTCTCTCATCCTTTCTATTTCTATCTTTTCTATTTCTATCTTTTCCTCCCTTTATTATTTTCTTTCTGACTCTCTTTTACTGTCTTAAATTTTAATTTTCTATCTTAAATTTTTTTCTCTCATTTTCATTTTTTTTAATGATCCCCTCCTTTATACCCTTTTCTCTATCTCTCCCTCTTTTCCTCTCTCTCTCCCTCTCTTCCTCTCTCTCTCCCTCTCTGCCTCTCTCTCTCTCCCTTTCTTCCTCTCTCTCTCTCTCCCTCTCTCCCTCTCTCGCTCTCCCTCTCTCGCTCCCTCTCTCTCCCCCTCTTGCTCCCTCTCTCTCCCCCCTCTTTCTCCCCTTTCTCTCTCTCCCTCTCTCCCTCTCTCTCTTCCCTTTCTCACCATCCTAGTCTGTGGGCTTCCTTTCCTTTTCATCACAATTTTCTCCTTTTTTCTCCTTTCTTCCTCTCTTGTTTGCCCCTGTCTTGTTAATATTCAACGCCTATATGCAGTCCTGAAGATGATATGTGAATGCCTGTGTACTGTATTATTCAGACCGACTCTTCCACTTTTTCCACCAGGGTTCTACATGCAGCCATGGAAAGGATATTTGAGCAGCCAGCTAGCTGTTATAGGAGGAAAACTAAACAACTCCATTCTTTTCCACTTTCACCAGGCTACCATGCAGGTAAAAAACAGCTTGCCCTGACTTTGAACTTCCCAAGGTTTGAATGGTTTTAGCACACTTCAAAGTTCAAACGAGAACTTAAGAGGGTAGAAATCTTTTTATTTTCTCCCAAGCAAAACACTAAAGGCATTCAAGCTTGTTAGATTTTTCCCCTCACTTTTACGTCATAAGGAAAAGAATGTCTGTACATAATTTCTATACCTATGAATAAAGAAGGAATGAAATAGGGATATTCTAATGCATTTTCCATAATTGAACACACACTTCAATATAAGTAAATATGATTAATATATATTGTGATAGAGTTTAGGTATGATGAAAATAATGAATAACATATATTCTTCCTGCAACTAATCATACAAGTGGTTTGTTTTTGTTAGTTGGACTTGCTGTTTTATGTATTTCCATAGTTGAACATATAAATAAGTACTTTTAATGCATATCATGATATAGTTTATTATAAGTATGATAAAAAGAATTAATAAAATAAGGCTTGTTCTTTATTAAGAAAACGGTTTATACAAAGTCCTATTTTGACATATAGTTTTATATTTTAAATTTGTGATACATGTACCATCTCTTGATCTCTTTCAATGGATAAAATCGATTAAGATGCTTCATACTATTTTTTATATATTTTGACATGTTTGATGCTGATTTAAGTCATCTTTTTTCTTCATTCACACAGGGAAAAAAAGTCTGCCATCTGATTATCAAATACTCGCTGCAGCTGAGGCAAGATGGGATGAAACTTGTGCCACAGAAACATATATCTAGGTATGTAAGCATCTGATCCAACACAAGTTTCTGTTGCTATGTATATTTCAAAGATATGTTACCCCCATGGAATTCAACCTTTAGCACTTTCATGTAGATACTATGAAAGCTGAGGAGGACTTCTAGCCACATGCAATGTTTCATGTATTCAACAACAGGTTCATGAGTTGGGTATCAGATTGTAATGCACAAAAGTGGTGGCCTTAAACGGTTATTTTCATATTGTTAAATAATATTCTAATTTTCCCTTCTTTGCATTTATGGTTTAACAATATTTTTAAATATCTATTTCCCCTCTCAAAGACCCTCTCTCTCCCCTCTCTGTCTCTCTCTCTCTCTCTTGCTATAGCTCTCTTTGACTCATTTCTCATCAAAGACAGTTGTATAAGTGAAATAGAAGTTTTTACCCATGTATATTGTGAATGAAAAATACACAGAGCTATTCAAAAGTGTTATACCCGTAGATTATCATCTTGTCAGCAAATATCTAGACAAAGTACGTATGAACAGACGGTGGCAATTTATTTGAAATATATCTTACTTAGATCCTATCTAAAATTTGGTGATATGTATCCGCCTTACCAGTATGTGCAGTATGTACACATACTTGTACACACACTTGTACACACTGCCAAAAAAAAAAAAGAAGAGGAATTTTTAAGTCAGGGTGCTCAACATCATGTTCAATTTTTGTTGTCTGATTCCTATTTTGTAAGTGTGCTTGGTCAAAGAAGTTAGGATGCTCAAGAATACTGTGTATATTGGGTCAGAGATTATTTGCAGTGAACCAGAATGAATCAGAATGAATATTGATAATGGAAGCATTCTATTATCTATAAACAGAACTTACAGAAGGGTTTTGTATATATGTGCACAGTCTGATAGGCGTGGTCATCCTAATAAAACGAGTACTACATATATGGATTGTAGATGGCCAGCAGTGCTCCACTACAGTTAATTTTAGCTCAGTCACAGAATAGACCCATTTCCACTCAAATGCCCAATTTGATGAATCACAGTATCCATCAATTACCCTTCAAATGTTACATGGTATAGAGAGGGGTAATAATTGGACATTGGAGTCATGAGGACTAAGATACTGGAGCCTGTTTACTCTCATGACTCATCCTAAACTTCTCTTGTCTCTTTGTTTAATTTTGCTGGACAGGCATCACGATCCAGGGAGTGTTTACATTGGAAGAGCTTTTGATGCAGGATGATCAGTAGCAAGCAGGATTCTTTGCCCCCATTTTCAGAGTGTATTCTCCATTAAGACTGCTAGTATGCTTCAAGCTGGTGGTCTGTTACATGAAGGAATTTGGGAAACCCCATTTGATTAAATGGTAAGAAACCAAGAGAGGAGGGGTCACTGTGACACTGATTTTTAGTGTTATGAAAGCTCTTAAGGTGACATATATTGTGAAACTGTTTATAGCAAATATTTTATATTCTCTCATAGCCTTTGCAATCTAGATTGTAGAAAATAAAAGAGGAAAAACAAAAAGGAAATAGAATAGGTAAATGAAATATTGTTTTGATTTTTGAAAATTATGACAACTTTCTAAAATATCTCTTGCACTCTCTCTCTCTCTCTCTCTCGGAATCTGCCTAGAGTTTTCCTTTTGACACTACTTCTTTTTTTAAGGAAATGTGTGAAGGAATCTGTCTTTGCATCATCTGTTGCAATTAATTTGTACTAACTACATTTGTGCTTTCCCATATGTCATCTGCATCCTCCAAGTCCTCCTTTAACGTATAGCTTGAGAAATGAAATGAAGTCCGAAGCTATAAAATCTCACTCCAGTTAAATTTGACTATTAATACTATATGCTACAGGCTTCCTTTCAATATGAGTTTAAAGGTACCAGTATAAAATGCGTGCCATGACTGACATTCTTCCAGTGAGCACATCTTCTCTGTTTGGTCATGATTTCTAGCTTATTTGCTGATTAAAACATTTACTCTTCTCAGAAAAAAAGCAAAATATTTCCAAAGTTCAACCTAGGCTTGAGATGGTTAATAATTGACCAGTATTTATTAATTTGAGATGGACTTTTGGACTTGAAAATTATAATCCTATGGAATTGTCTCATAAACTGTTTAGGCGAGTCATATTTGTACCCTCTGGTTAAAGAAGAGTATACAAAACTTGAAACCTAAGGAATTACTGCCAATATAATCAAGGAAACTGTTGAGGGGTGGTTATGATGATGAAAAAGATGTATATGTATCATTCCCAGGTCCAACAGAATTTACTGTGAATGTTGAAAATGGTTCAGCACTTTTCAAATTTCAAATTTCTGCCCCCCCCCCTTGAATACCCTGGATGTGTCCCTGACACTTGTAACCTTCAGAATGTATGATTTGTGCATTGTTAACAGGTGGATGGAAGTGATACTAAGAAGTGATACTAAGAACTGATGGAATGGAAAGAGACACTTCTGTTTAGTCAGCTCTACTATGGTAGATATTGACAGAGGATCGGAAGCTCTTGAGGTATGTAATACCTTAAAATAGAAGAAGGTAATTTAAAAAGATTATCACTGAATGCGTTTACAAAGGAATATGTCTTCTTCTATGGTACATTGTTTTCCATGTTTATTTTGCAAATACATGTAGTAGAAAATTAAAAATTAAAACTTTGATTTGATTTTATTCCTTAGGTATACTGCAATACAAACATAACCAGGTACCATGACAGGATAGCCCATGAAAGCCGAAATGGCTTATTTCCAATGGGGTCCTTACCTAAATAACTGATTAAAAAATACACTAAGAAAACACATTAGTACGGCTACAAGACTATCGTACACGTAAAAGTAATAAGAATGTACTAAAGTAGCAAAATAAAACATAACATTTTTATAAAGTAGGCGAAGATTACATAAATGTGAAAACAAGACTTACTCAACGGAAAAAACTATATACAGAAAATCATAATGAAACTATCGATAATAAACGTTGGTTACATAAGTCATATAATATAGGAAAAAACCATCTGAGCTACAAAAAGGAGAGGAGAAATATAGTTATGGAGTAGACACATTTTTCAGATGATGCTTCAATACCCTTTTAAAATGTAAAAAATTCTTAACTGACTTAACATGATTTGGGAGGGAATTCCAGAAAAGAATACCGTTAAAATAAAAGGAATTTCCAATTTTACCTTTCCGCTTAGGCACTACGAAATTAAATTGACTATTTCTAGTGTCATGCCCATGAACACTTGAAGAGCGAGTAAAGTTATTCGAAATATAGTGATCTGCATTAGAGTAAAAAATCTTATGTACATGGTGAATTAAAAGTTGTTGTGATCTAAGGTTTACATTAAGAAGACCAGCTGTTTCAAGTTCACTCTTCCCAATGTGTGTTCTTGGTGGTAAGTGATTGATAAATCTTACAATCTTATTTTGTATTATTTTTAACTTGTTTTGATCCACCTTGCCTAGACTGCAGTACCATGCCGCATTAGCATTAGCATAATCAAATAAACATTGTATTAAGGAAAAACTTAAAATGCGTCTTGATTTTAAGTTCATGCAATATTGATAACGGTACAAGAATTTTAGACGAGCATTAGCTTTTTTGACAATACCGTCAACCAAACTTGAGCAAGAAAGATCACTAGCTATATTTAGTCCTAAATACTTCACAGAATCCTGTCTCTTAATGAGTTGATTGTTATAACTTATATTGAAATCATCAGTATACTTCAGCCTACCCCGCGAACAAAACAAAATACTTTCGGTTTTACCAATATGTAAGCTAAGCTTATTTGCTGTCATCCAATTAACACAGTTTGATAATTCTAAGTTTTTCCCCGATCAGCTTAGGATCAGTACCAGAATATAGTAACACACTATCATCCGCATATAAAAGTAATTTACTGTCGTTGACACATACACACATATCATTAATGTAGCATATGAAAAGAATAGGACCTAATATGCTCCCCTGGGGAACTCCGCATCTTATGGGCATAGAATCGGAGAGTACATTTTGCAACGAGACAACTTGATGACGATTGGTCAAGTAAGACCTAAACCATTGCACACATGCAGAATTTAAACCCATTACTTCTAATTTACTTAACAGTATATTATGGTTAACGGTATCGAAGGCTTTTTGCAAGTCAAGAAGAACCATCCCGATAAAACGTCCTTGGGAAATTTCGTTCCTGACAAAATCTAACAGTTGAATAAGACAAGTTTCAGTGGAATAACCATTTCTAAAAACAGATTGAAATTCGTATATTATTTTGTTTTCTTGAAAGTAGTTCTCTAATTGGGCATACACACATTTCTCTAGGACCTTCGAGACTATACTTAAAACGCTAATCGGTCTATAATTGCTAACATTAGTTTTATCTTTCTTTTTATAAAGGGGTGTTACTTTTGCAATTTTCATTTGATCAGGGAAGGTGGAAGTTGAGATAGATAAGTTAATAATGTAAGTTAAAGGTTTATACAAATATTTAGCTCCATCCTTCAAAAATCTGGCAGGTACCAAGTCAAGCCCGGTACTTTTTGATATTTTCAACTTATTTAATTAAACTTTTCTTTGACAGGAGAAAAAAGAAAACAACCTTTCGACACACCCTTAGTGTCGTATAATTTTTGTAATTTAACACTGTCCGTTCCAAATTCATTTGCATTGCTATCTGGCAGATTACTAGCTAATTTTTCTGCCACAGTTGTGAAATAATTGTTAAATTCGTTCGCTATCCTCATATTATCATGACATAAATCCCCTTGGATATTAATAACATTCTCTTTAATATTCTTTTGTTTGTTTTTACAACCTAAATCTTTCAGATTCTTCCACAACTTTTTAGAATCATTTTTATGCTCATCAATTTGATTTTGGAAGTATTCATCTTTAGCCTGTCTCACTTTTCTTTGCACCAAATTACGTAATTTCTTTTCTAATTCTAAATTACCACAATCCTTTTTCATTCTTTTAAAAGCTATATTTCTTTGTCTTATTAACGAAATAATTTCAGCATTCATCCACTTATCGGTTCTTTGCTTAATCCTTACTTGTTTTAATGGAGCACATTTATCAACTATAGACATGAAAATATTTTTGAAAATTGACCACGCAGTATTTACTTCTTTACATTCTAATATGTCAGACCAATTGACTCGAGATAAAACATTATTAAAATCATCTATACAATAGTTTCTCATACACCGAATACTTATATTTCTATGCTGTCTGAATACAGGTCTTATTAGCTTCCTAGAGCAGTAGGTTAAAAATGATCACCTAGGCCAATTTCAATAACACCACTTTGACAAATATTTTCTTCTTTACTGCTGATTACATGGTCTATTAATGATGAAGTGGCCGATGTTGTTCGAGTGGGTTTAGTTATAAGTTGACTCAAACCATTTAAATTCAAAATATTCTTGTATTTTTTTGATAATGAAGACTGCTTCAAAAGGCAGATATTCATGTCCCCTAAAATTATAACCTCATCATCTTTTGTTAATTTATCCAAGGTGTCAGTGAGATATTCAATAAAATAATGATCTGTAGTCGGTCTGTACACAACACCTAGAGTAATGGGTTTTGTATGGGGTAATAGAATGTCAATCCATAACGATTCAATATCATTTTGTGTAAGATCTTCTTGTACGTTAAATGCAATATCATTTCTAATATAAAGACATACTCCACCACCATGTTCTCCTACACGGTCTCATCTTAAAATACAATATCCATAATCCACAATCCATAATCTTCTACTGATTTCATTTTGGGGAGACATAATTCATATACAGTCAACCTCGCCTAAGTCGATCATGACGGAACTGAGTGAAATGCGTCGACTTGTGCGGAAGTCGAAGAAAATCCGACTTACGCATTTATACATAACACGGGGACGCCGCAGTGGGGACTGTGGCCGGTGGCAGTTTCGACAATGATTGATTTCACATCGCCGCCTAGTTCAACTTGCACGGTGTAAATTTAATGTTTTTTCATGGTATTGTTCTGAGAATTTGATCGATTTTTAGTATTCGACCTACAAAAATCGATTTGTACAAAGGATTAACACATGTAAGTGTATGAGGATAAATTGGGACTTTTTATTTTCATCGACTTGTGCGACTATTCGACACATGCGACGTCGACTTAAGCGAGGTTGACTGTAGTAGGCTATATGTTTTCATGGTTATCTTGCTGCTCATTGTGATGAGAAACGATTTTGCACCATATCAACTGAAATATTTTATAATGCCTATATATCAGTCATATCTATACCAGAAGTTTGACATATAATGCAGGAAATTAAATCAAAGAAGTGGAGATGGGGTGGGGGGTGGGTCATGTAGCCGGAAATAATGATACAGTTTGTGTGTCCATCTATGATAGATGGACACACAAATTTACAGATTGGACCCCTGGAGCTTATACCAGAAGAAGAGGCAGGAAAAGTAGGAGGTGGATGGATGATATCAGAGAATATGGTAGCGTTTCATGGAAGAGGATGGCACAAGATTACGTAATCTTACATTACGCAATCTCACAAAGTGGTTACATCCCACATTAGCTTCATCCAATATGGACTGCTTAACTGAGCATAACTCATTAATACACTATGTCATTCTCTCTCCATGTCTCTCTCATTCCCTATTCTTCCTCCCTCCATCCCTCTCCCCTCTCCCTGTCCCTCGGTCCCTCTCATCTCTCTCTTTCTCTTTCTCTTTCTCTCTCTCTTTCTCTCTCTACATTCCTGTTCTTCTCCCTCTTGCTCTCTTTCCGTTTTATATTCCTCTGTGTCACAGTGTTCCTGTCTCTATCCTTCCTCCCTCCATCCCTCTCCCCTCTCCCTGTCCCTCTCTCCCTCTCTCCCTCTATCTCTCTCTCTCTCTCTCTCTCTATCTCTCTTTCTCTCTCTACATTCCTGCCAATCAACCACGTTTGTGACTTGGCAACCATGTTTGTGACTTTATTCTATTCCCGTCTGTGATCTGCCGTGTAGAACTCGCCAATTCAATAGATGTATAAACGCGATCACAGTTGTCCTCCTGGGAGCTTGAGGCAGGTTCGACATTAGAGTCGTTTCGAACCCGCGAGCCGGATTAATGTATAAACATGGTAATATTGTTGATTGTTGAACATTGATATAATTTTTCTTATTGACAAAATTACCATCAAATGCACCTCTTAAGCTTTTATATAGTAAATTCCTTGCAAAGCAATGACTTTCAAAGGAAAAACACCAGACTTGACTCTATCAATCATATTGTTCACCACAGGGTCAAATATCAAGCCAGCTCCACCTTAGTCCATCAACACTCCTATATGTGTGTTCCATATAATATAGCTGCAGGGTCAAGGAGTTCCTTAAATTTGGAATAAAGAGAAATATTCATTTCCCAAATGGGTGTAAATCAGGCACCCTCAAGATAATGTGTGGCCAATACTCCCCCTCCAAAAACAAGTCATAATAAAATAAATTAATTAATGAATGAATAAGTAAATATGGTAGACAAATAAATAAATAATCAAACTATCAATCCACCCATTCATCCATCCATCCATCAATCAATCAATCAATCAGTCAGTCAAAAATGATGAATGAAATAAGTAAACATATATAAATTAATAAATAGATAAATAAGAATTTTGCAAACAAATATATAGGTCAAAAGAATAATTATGAGCAATAAAAAGAACACTGTGAAATAGATATGAATAAAAATAAAATTAAAATATATCAACATAGAAATAAAAATTGAAATCTCTAGAAAAAAGAATATCTGGGACAAATGAGCAAATTTAAGTTTTTCATGATCACTGATGGCACCAAATTTAAGAACTCTTCAGTAGGGCTATGGGGCTACTTATGTTTGCACTGTAAAAGATTAAACTGAATACAAGCAGAAAGATAGCTATCAAAACAGGTCATACATGGTTTTGACACACCCAGATTTACAAGGATAAATACCATTGTTATCCAATTGTGAGAATTATTGTTTATGTCTTTTTTTTTAATCTCTTACAGGTTAAAGATGTCCAACATCATTGAACTGATACAATTTGGTTGGGTGTTCCCCTAAAGATGTTCTAATCCAGTGTGAAAAACAAGCATGATCAATGTACCATTTAATGAAGTGGTTAGAGGTAAACCTCAGTTTTGCAATTTAAAATATATATTGTGGTCAAACCAAACATAGGATTTGCATTTTTTGTGCACACCTAGTATGAATATAACCCCTGCAAATGAATAAAACCAATTATAACAAGAGAATGTATTTTCTTGTAAATTGTCATCATAAATGTATCCAGTTAGTTATTAATCAGACATTTCGGGAGGCTCTGTACAAAATTTTAGATGAATAAGTTTTTGTTGTGGTCTGAAACCTTATCTATGGACCTGCATTAAATTTCCAAGAAATGTGTAACCTTCACTGAAAACAAATTCTACCTGATATTTAGTTTGAGATAATTCTGTTTCAGTGGGTTAATAGTAGAAAAGTGCTATATTTTATATTCATATTTACATAAAAATTTATGTCATATATTTGCAACTTCCACCAAATTGGAGCATATTTATTATCACAGTCTTATTACTCACATACAAGAGGTGTAGACTAAAGGTTAAATGCCCAATGTATTGTTATGTTGATTATATTCTAAAGATAGAGTTGAGTTCTGGTAATGAGATTGAATTGTGAAAGAATCTGTCTCAAAGCAATTGGGAAAGGTTGATTATATAGCACATAAGAATTGGTGTATGCTGTAAGGTTTTGGAATCACTGAAATGATAAGAAATTGACTTAGTCCTGCTGGGAGTCGAGTCACATGCACTGCACAGAGAAATGTGTACATGGGACTACACACAAATGTTTGGCCCGAACATTTCAGCTGTTTCTTGTCATATTTTGAATGTGAGAGCATTTATAAAGAGCAATACTTTTCAGGGGACATATCTACTATGATGTTCTTCCAAACTAACTTATAAGAAAGCTCACAGACTATTTTTTACCTTTCCCAGAACTCAAGCTTCCCTTTAACATCAAATTTCAAATCTAAATGTAAACTAGAATTGAATTCGTCATGAGGACGAATTAGGTGGTCTGTCCTTCAATTTGTACGATCATGATTGTAATCAGGATGATCATAATAATGGGGAAATACTAAACTGAAGATAGGATGTCAAGAATGCCATGAATGGAGATGCTTCTTGAGGACGGGAATGTAGCAAAATGTGTAACGGTCATTGTAAAATGATTATGGTGATGATAATGGTGATTATGATGATTATAATGATATAATGATGATGGCGATGATATAATAATAGCGATGATGATCATGATGGTGATGATAATAATGATGATGATACAGGATACTTGGGAGATTAACCCCATAGCTCTAATACAGGACAGGAAATCACAATTTCCATAGGGTTGTACACAAACTACTGCACACTACTTTCTAATAGACATAATATGGAAAATAAGGCAGTTTATTACATGATTTGTGATTTTTTATGTTACAATAGTCGAAGAGGATGGTAAGATGACAGGCAAAAAGAAGCAAAAAAAAAAAAAAAAAAAAAAAATCGGCCCCGGGGATCGAACCAGGTACCTTGACCATGGTAGTCATGTGCTTTACCGATAGACCAGAATATTTCCCATAGAGATAACACGTAAACGAAAACGGGATTCTCAAATCACATTTTGTACTGAAAAATTGGGCATGATGCCGACATCTGATCCAAAATTGGAGACCACACTTGTAAAAGCTTATAGTCTCAGCTACAACATATTAAAATCTGGAAGAAAATAGACCAAAAATAACTGAGATACAGCTCAGAGAACGATGTCATGTAGATTCATGATTCGAAAAAAAATCATCTTCCATAGACATAACACGCAAATTGGGAAAATTCTGACATGGCATCTTGCATTGAAAATTTCAGTGTGATGACGTCATCAAAATGAAAAATGGTGTCGACTGATCTTGTAGAGAATTGTCTCAGCTATAACATATCAAAATTTGGAAGAAAATCGATGACCTATTACTGAAATATTATCAAATGAATACAAAAAAGATGACGTAATTTTTAAAAAATCATTTTTTTGAGTTCATATGCAAATATGATGACGTTAGAACATGCGATCGGCAAAAATTCTGCATGAATTCCAATCTACAACTCACAGGCTTTCATAATATGTACAGAAATTTGGGGGTTTCCTCGCGTTCTGACGAGCTATGGCGGATTCTAGATAGGCATGTTTTTACCACTTTTTACATTAGAATGCCCATTGACGTGCGCACGAATTTCAAAGTTTGACGCGCGCGTACGACATTATGGAAGGTCGAGATTGACTGTAAATAGTTGGAAATTGTCAAGAATAGTGTCAGGAAGACAAAATATGCGAAAAAACGGCGTTTTTACGTTCTCTACGCGCTGTGTGCGCGCATAACGCGCGCACGGACGCGCACGGACAGAAAAATTTAAAATGCTTAAAATGTCCTGAACAATACTCTAATTTGATTAAAAAGTGATTTTGAGCATTTTTAAAATTTGACGCGCGCGTACGTGCGCGTCAATATGTGCGCGCGGATTTTGATGACATTTTATGTTGACCCTTGACCTGAAGTTAATGTATGTCAAATATGGTTCGTTTTTGATGACTCGTTATGAAGATATGATTGATAATGTGATTTCACAAAATGGCGCCTGGATGACGTCACGATGACCTCATGACCTTGAAATAGATACCCAAGCTTGATCTGATATGTCCTCATGACTGTAGAGATTTTGATAAAATTTGACTCAGCCGATATTGAGGAATCATTGTAACAAGAAAGTGGTGGAAAAATAAAAATAAATAATAATAATAATAAAGAAAATTCTGACGAAATTAAGAGGTGGTCTGTCGACTACGACAGACCACCTAATTAATCCATGTATTCTTGTATGAACTCCAATGAACTACAATGTGTATTTCAATAGTTGAACAAAAAGTCTGATATTATTTGATATAGTTTGATTGTACTCACTAAAACCATTAACTTATCAATCTGGAGATGTAATGCATACAAGGATCAAGCCATGTTGATTGACAAATACTAATTATTTTTCACTTGTTCTGTATTTCATTTTCTTTTCCCCTTTTTTCTTATTGTAGTAAACCAAGTCCACCCATGTAGTCTTGAATCCACCTAGCCAATTGAAGAGTCTTGATCTCTTTTGACAGTGGAACAGTGGAACAGAGGTTGATATACTCTAGGATCCTTCAACAATTCAGAAAAACAACAGTACGGCATAAGCTTAACAGTAATAAATAGTCGTGTTGATATAGGGATGATGTGCACCATTTGCAACATATGACCAATCTTTCATGTGTTTTACAGTATATTTCATTTAAAAGACTCAGGAAATTAGTTATCAGTCTAACCGCAAGTCGTGTGCAAATGCGCAAAAATCGAGCATTTTATTTCCAGTGCCCGAAATGGACTCTCTCCCTGCACCCAGTCGGCTGTATCGCATGGTCATTTTTAAAGTTATGTTTGTCAATAAATATTAATGCTGTGCTCATTAGACTTTCTGCAAAAATAAATGAATAGTTTAACAACACAGGGAAATTTTGTTTAAGTCAGAATTTTAGAAATAAGTTGTTTCAAATAACTAATGAAATAGTCATACATAACCCTTTTTTTCACAAGATTTCATGTTGTTAAAAGACATAAAAAGTTTATGAGCCGCCATCGAGATACATGTGTATGGAAGCGCTGGAATCTCATCTTTTTTTCATTGTTACATTCAAAACATCCATAAATTTATGACAGAGTCAGGATCCAGCAATAATCAGCCGCAGAATATCCGTTGTCAAGACCATGGTAAAGACCATAGAATCTTAGCCCTATGATTGGCAAACGAGGCATCTGTAACCAAGTGCACATTGAATGAAACAATGCACAACCTGTTGCTTCATCCTTGCCCAAACATGCGCATAGCTGTTGCCTGGCTGTGAGAAAACATCTTGCGTGGTGGTAACCAATCGGAATGCTGGAATTGACTTTTTTAAAGACAAAATGTGTACATTGGTTACATATTGCTGGATCCTGAGCCTGTCATGAAGTGCACATTAATGTTATTTCAATATTTGGAAAGTACCGAAAATGCCCATTACGCTCATGTCAAAATTTCCCTGGCTCACAATAAAACTGTGGCAGTTTGGGCCAGATTTATATTTCATTTCATTTCCATTTTTTGTCATAAAAGGAACACCATTTTTTTAACGAATTTTGTCTTTCATTTTGAACACAATAAAAGCATGTGACAAATCTCTGATCCCTCTTCTTTTATTTGATGTATAACTCATGACAATTGGTGAATGATAAGTAGTCTATTCAATAGTTTGCAAATGAGATGTTCCTGGCTGTTCTTGCTCATTATGTATTCATAGTCGGGCAGAACTGGAATAAAATAGTGTGCTTTTAGGGGACCTGCGGATTGGCTGTTATGTAAATCAAATATACAGTATTGGAAATCCCAAAAGAACTGCTACAGTTTACCGGAGAGCTGTTTTTCCTCACTCTACTGTCAATAAGTATTTTTGCGAAAAAGTTTTCTAAAGTTCAATTCAGTTCAATTCAATTCAGTTCACTTCAATTAATTTCATTTAAAAAGACTCGGGTTCAGTAATAAAACCCTCTCAACACTGCCAGTAACTTTGCTTGTGATCTAAACTATATACCAATTTCATGAGAGTTGTATTAATGATAGCAAATACTGTGTTCGTGTAAAGATGTACTGAGATTTGTAAATCAATAATTAATGTAGATATCAAGATATTTATGATTAAAAACTAAAATTGTACAACAATTGAACTGTAATATCCAGGATAATGGTAGTCTTATTTCAATTTCAACAGGATAATTTGTTGCGCAGCAGTAACCTTTGGAAATCACCATGGTATTTGCCTTGTACATGCGCATTGAAAGTAACTTGCTTCTAATTATCTGAGGTGCATTTTCCAGCATTGTCAAATAAATATATGCACAATTCAACCAAGGATACCTATTTTTTATGCTTTGGGTGGCAAAGATACCAAATCCTGATAAACATTTTTTTTTAAATAACTGCAAATGCATAAAAAAACATGATTGCTGAAACTTACAAGAAATCAACTCTAGGAAGTTTCAATAACCTTGTCAATCACCTTTTGAAATGTGCAAACATTACAATAACATAGAATGTATGTGTGTATGTTGTACTACATAATCTGAACATGATTTCTATGGGCAAAATAATCTGGTATTGAAATGGTTACATGTCGTTTTTCCGAAGATTCATAATTCCAAAGGTTTGTTTTTCTGAAGGTTTGTATTTCTGAAGTTTTGTTACTTCGACAGTTCGTAATTCCGAAGGTTCATAATTCCGAAAATGAAAAAGGATTCATAATGACCCTTGATTTTTTTTTTTTTTTTTTTTTTCCGTCCTTGCAATCGTGTTAAAAATCTTGTTGTTTTGATATCAGCAGGTCATTAATAAAACAAATATATATACATGTATATTGAAATGTATAAGATATAACCCAAATTCAAATTATGCAGTCCTGTGCCTGTAGGCCTATTGGAAAATGAGATGAAATTATAGACCCTATTAAGTAATTAATACTGATACAACATTGTATTCAATCACCTCTATACATGTACCAATGCTTTATTACTTGATATTGATAGTGTCCTATATGCTCTGCTGCCATCTAGTGTTTCAATATTGATTTCATATTCGTGTGCAAAAAATGTGCAATAAAATGGTCTTGCTCAATTTAAAGTGATATTTATAGACTGTTGTTTGTTATTTCCTGATTATAATGAAATATATAATTTTATACATCAATCATTATGACTGAATTTCACATATATATTTGTTATACAGTATTATAGATTCTTTTTAAATGTAGGTGCAATGAATATATGTTTTTAAAATAATCTTATATTTCATCTCTTATATATATATAGTTTTTAAAATCAATTTGATCATGAGGGATTGGTGACAAGGGTAGTACCTGCCCCCCCCCCCCCCAATCAAACAGAAGAAGAAAAAAAAAGAAAAAGTTAAAATAAGAGAGAAAAAGGAAGGGAGTGGGGAAATCGAAAGTGAAGTGAAGATGATGCGACCCCCTTCCAAATTCCACACCCCTCCCCCTAGTCAGTTCGCTATTTCATCCACGGAGTAAGTCTGGTGCCCCCCGCCCCAGTGATGCTAGTACCCCCTCTATGTCTGCACCCATGCTCTGCCATTCTAAAGGGTCGTATAGCGCTTAACTTATCCAGATGGATGTCCCAAATACTGATCTATATAGACCCGCGCACTATGGTAATTTTACAAGCCAATTAATTTCAAAACCTTGTAAATCAAAATATGGAAACACTTAATAGGAATATTAAAGAACTCCTTCATTTTTTCTGAGTTCTGCAATTTTTCCCCCTTAACGTTGGAGTTAGAAAATCCCAGATATTCTTGTTGAAAAATACAAGGTCAATTATTGAAAATACTGTCTTTTAGACAGATGAAACAAATTTATGGAACTGCCTAAATACTTTTTAAAACTTTTTTTTTTTTAATAGTTGTGTGTTTTATTACAAATCCAAATGAAATTACAATATTCATAGACAATCAGATTGAATGATTAAAATTTAAAAAGACAAGATTACAAATTATACAAATGATCGAAAAAGGCAGCAGAATAAAGAGAATATTTAAAATGAGGCCTGACACTGACCAAAACAAACAAAAAACATACATTTATAAAGAGCATTCATTGGTTAAAAAAAGAGACTTGGAAAAAACGGGCAAAGGGATGAGCAAAGGCATATGTGTCGATGGCTGCGGAAGTAAATCAACATTTAAAAAAATTAAATAAAGGTGAGGGTGTATAGTTGTGAGAAAGAGAGAGATATTGAACTACCTGATGCATATCATACTAGTTTGAAAAAAGAAGGAAATATGGAAAACCATAAATCAAAGCGCCATTTCTTGAAGTGAACAGGTAATTTGTTTCTTTTTTTGGCTAATAAGTATTCAGTTTCTCTCTGTCTCTTGACAAAGCATTTAAATGCAATAAAATTGGAAAGATTGTTATTAAACTTATATGTAAGTTTAATAACAATATTTATACTTGCAAGTATAAATATAGTACATGTATTTCAAAAGCAAAAATAAATATGTAAGAAACTTATCGCTGCAAATACCAAACAATTTAAACTTGCACATCGCACCCGACTATTCTTCACGGTTAATATTATATTAAGCTGTAAATAATGAAAAACATCTCAACCTTGAATTTTTTATTTGCCTAATAAATAGCAGTAATATTGTAGATAAAAAAATTGTGCCTTTTTTTTTCCTTACAGATCTACATGTAGGTATGATATAAATGATGGACATTCAGTCATTAGAAATCATTAAATTACTTTAGGAAATAATAATTTCAGTACTTTGGACCCACATTTTTTTTTTTTGTAACAGCAGGTGTTGACTTTCAGTGGTTATGATCTTGACAGTTGTAATTTGCTTGGATGCATTTTGTTTGATAATAACCCTATCAGGTGAGGATTTTATGTCAGTAAACCTAACTGAACTGCATTGGCTGTTGCCTTGATGGGATAATTTTAGAATCATGCGCTGGGAACATGATTAAAGCTTTCCAGAATGGAAAAATCCAAGATATCAAAAACTTTCCACAAATGCATAGATGCTATAAAAACTGCCCAATAACAATTTAGGATAGAATCATGACATCCTTGTAGCATGTATGTGGCAGGGGGATCCTAGAAGCAATTTAAGAATAAAATACACATTTCCACAAATGACAAAACAAAGATTTTTTTTTTCCTTTCAGCAATTTATTTCCTCTCCATTTTCAGAATATATACTTAGAGATATGAGAAAGAAAACATCTAATATAGATGGTGATACAATACCAATACACCATTGTATAATGAAGGTTCAACATTTAAGATGGTGATACAATACCAATACACCATTGTATAGTGAAGGTTCAACATTTAAAATACACCAAGTATTTATCTTAATATGAATACATCCAGAGAAAGGAAAGGAGGATTAAAAAAAAAGAAGATAGAAAGAAAAGGAGGCAAAATAGACATCTCAGAAATGTAGAAGCTAGAAGACACTTGAGAATAAAGTGCAGGCACTTCTACACAAAAACTGAAAGGTGAGCTTTCATATCTTCAAGCAAAATCATTCTCTCCCCTTCATCAGAATATACTTGCACACATGAAAAACTAAACCATCTTCAAGATAATGCTTCAGGCAAAACATATTTTTTGAGGCACACAAGTACTTGTTGTAGCATGCCCTAAATACTTTATCGTTGAGACTGAATCTTAAGCAGGCACTTCTACAATAACTACAAGTACTTGGTTCCTCTCAAGCTTTGGTTGAAGATGTCTGTGATGAGCTGATGATAGTATATATTTACATGCATATGAAGAAAAACAAACTAATAGGTGAAGCTGGAAGTACTGGGGAGCATTTCATGTCAGTGATTTTTACTGACAAATTTGCTCTCAGCCAATCAGATGCAAGGATTTCAGCAATTTATAACAGTTGTCGGTGAAAATCACTGACAAAACACTTCATGAAACGCTCCCCTGGAAATCAATAAGTCAGTCTGTCAACTGAATTTAATACATGTTGTACATGTCATTTTGTTCACAAAAAATAATACAGAGCACATCTACTTTTCTGAATATAAAGAATGATTTCAAGATTTCAGTTGCAATATCAGCTGTCAAATAGTTATTAACATAAAAATTAATGTGCTTCTCTACTGTCACAAGAGAAGTACAACAAACAAAACACGAGCTAAAACATACATAACTCTTACTCAACATGATGACCTACTATGGCCATCATTCAACTCTTTTTTCTTCAAATAAATCTCGCTTTCTGAGTAAGACATGTACGCAACAAATCCTGAATATTTGTTAAAGGAGAATGAAACCCCCAAAATAAATGCATATTAATAAAAGCAGAACAATCAAAGAAGCATATCAGTGAAAGGTTGAAAACGGACAACTAATAAAAAAAGTTACATTTGAAATCCTAAAATCGCTACATGAATGGAGATCTGAAATAAGCCAGTTCGTAGATGCAATCTGAGCATGAGCAGATAAAAGGTCATCTGTACCAAATTCTAAAACCCACTGACACTAATATTTGATATGTGCTCATGAATGTCATGTAATCATTATTCAATTATGCACTAATGGTGCATTCCATGATATCCAGGTGGAAGTATTCTTTTTAAAGGGGGAAACAAAAGCTATTCATGAGGCACCTCTATCACTCCCAGAGTTATTTTTCTGAAGTGCACATAAAGGGACCCTCCATGTCTAAAATATATGTGGATATTTGGGGTCATTTGTACCATGTGCTAACTACGAACTGGTCTATTGGCAATGTCCTCATTATGCTGAGATGTAAATGTGCTATACTTCCCAATAGCCTTATAAAAATAATGTTGTAAAAATCCACTTTCATTGAATATATCTTAGAAAATTTGATTTCTGTATTATAGGTGGTGTTCATTTTATATATATTTCAAGCACGATGTTAATTCAATTTTCTTTGTTTAAAAGCTGAAATCTGATAATTTTCTTATTTATTGCCTATAAAGAGAGAGTGCAAAAATGTCAGCATCCATTAGCATAATGAGTATGTCGCCAATTTCATTTAGCGATTTTAGGTTTTTACAATCTTCATAACTTATCCGTTTTTCCTCAATCTTCCAGTTATATGCTTCTTAGATTTTTCTGCTTCTGTTAAAGTGCATACAAGTTTGGGGTTTCATTCTCCTTTAATGCCTATCACATATTGCAATGCATCCCTACATAACTCCACCTTAAGGCTTGTCCAAATGTGTAGTGGTAAACCGCCTAAAAAAACAAAGGAAGAGGTTTTAATATGTTTTTCGGCTGTGGTTAACCACAGCATATGTGTAGCAATACTACCATCAACTATTTGCGTAGATAAAAAGTACATGGAGAAATCTTTCACAAATTTTGTTTTGAATTATGTGACACACACTGCCATTCCATTTTTTGAAATTCCAAGCTGATGCAATTAATGCAGCATATTGTTGTTGTTATATGTTTTATGTAAGACAGAGATAATTGCTCTACTGTCAATTTCTCATACCAGTCCAATTACGTCCATCTTTGGACCTAACACTATACTACACATTACCCTAAACCAAACCTACCAACCAATCACCATCCAGACCTGTATCCTTTATATTCCATAAATAATAATACGTGGAGCAAATGTTAGCTCATCCAAATAGCAAATACAAATTTCAATATCTACCTTGAATTATCAAAATGTAGTATTTCTTAATTGTATAAATAATTTTCATTATTACCAATCACAACAGATATGCAAAACCACAAACCAGAAAAATGTTCATTTACTTTTATGGTAACTAGATACGAAGAACCTTTGCATCGCTATATCTAATACTGCATTGTGAAGCACATGTATTGTTTTCTACTGTAGTTAGCAGTTTTGGTGACTCTTTCCCCCAAGTTAAAATATTCAACCCCAAGTTAAAATATTCAACCAACTGAGTACGGTAACCATGCTAATTCTAATAAGTTGAGATATTTATACCCTCTTTTTTTCTCTTTTTTTGTTTTGTCTTTTTGATGACTGATGTGAGTGTTCCCATCACAATAAAGGTCAACAAAGGCAGAGTTGAATACATGAAATGGCTGAAGATTATTCACAAACAAGGTTTAGTTAGTGTACTCTCAGCTGCCTAATGACTCTATATACATATAACATGCTATTCTTTATTCTTAATTAAATATGAAAGAAATGTAGTATGAATGTGATGGATAATTTCCATACACAATACAACTTTTAAATTCATTTCATACTCATTGACGTTGCTTCCATTTGGATGTTCAGAATACCACAATCATAAATTTGTATGCTAGACATGGTTAATGTTCAGGATGCTTTCAACCTACATCAAGTGTCTGAAAATAATCAGAAACAAAAACACTTCAGGCCCCCGTTTCATAAAACCTGTTATCAATGACAAGTTACGATAGTTGTTATAAGCTCTTGAAATCATTAGATTTGATTTGCTAAGAACAAATTTATTATAGATCTGCAGCAGTTGTTATTGATAATGAGCTTTATGAAACGGGTCCAGGGCTGACATAGAAAATGATCATCATTCTTAAACTCAATTGCAATTTTCAATGATTTCTCTGCATCTCCCTCTCTCATGAAGAATTTAGTTCTTCCCATATACAAATCCTCCCAATACATATGGTATCAATAACCAACTGATAAAAGTATGATTTGATGCATTCTTTCAATGTCACATCCTTGTCAAAACTTTTAAAACAACAAATTACTTCATGCAGAGGGATATGGATTAAAACTTAGGTCAAGTTTCTACTTTACTGAACGTAAAACACAATTACACAACTCAACAACCAGGGGGATGTCAATTAGTATGGGGAAGTTTGAAGCTAAAGTTATCAGCCAAAATTTGGAATACTTAGAAATTCTACCCACAACATTATGATGGAAGTAAATGCAACCCAAATGCAAGTCTTTTGCTGTTGATGTGCAGGGGTGCATACAACTAATATTCTGTTATTCAAACATCTAGATATGTTTCATAGATTTTGAAATGTTTTTTTAAATATTTTTTCCAACCTCCAAAGCTCTACCCTAAAAAAAAAAGCTCCAGATCTCATTCCTGCAATGACATTATCTGTCAATCATCAGTCAACTACACTAACATTCTACAATAGACAGTGGAATGTAATTTCCCCCAGCTCAGCACATGCTCACAATAGAATTGCATGCTTTCAAACAATACCTCCTCATTACCATTCTTTTCCTGGTGATGCTACAGCATGTCGACATAGCAACTACTATGTAGGCATTGTATGGTCTATTAGAACAGATGGTCATCTCTGGTAAAGCTACATACCACTGTCTCTCCTTAACTCACTAATGATTGACAGATGATGTCACTGCAGGAATGAGATCTGGGGCATTTTTTTTTTAGGGTGGAGCCTAGCATGTTTGAGAAAATGAGTTCACAAAATATTTACAAATCTATGAAACATATTTAGATGTTTGAATAACAAAATATGAGTTGTATGCATCCCTGCATATCAATAGAATTCAACTTGCATTTGGGCTGCAATGGACCTTTACACAAACAAATAACTGGTGTGCAAGGAAGCACAACATGAATATCTGGTGGCTGACTATTATTACACACTAACCAACCAATACTGATATGAATACAAATTGGATTATACAAATCGCCTACATGAACACTTGTATAGGTAGGTATACCACCACAATTGTAATATTGAAATTGTACATAATTATAATGATATAGTTGAAATTTAAAAGCACATATGGCATTTCTGCCAACCTTCAAAAGCTAATTTAAGAATTTCTCAATGAAAAATAAGGAATAAAGTGTATTTTATATGCTTTTTACACAGATGTTATTAAAAAAATATGAATAATCTAAGGTTCGGAACATTAGTTTGAAGGCAAAAAAAAATTAAAAATCATTCCTCTAGAATAAGAATGGTTGGCAGCTATGGTATGGTATTCTACCAGTCTGTTGTTGACATCGAACCTGCTTACATACCAATGGTAAAATAAAACTTGGAGAATTTATAAAGGCATTATGGATTGTACATATTAACTTTAGGCAAACAAAATACTAATAATTTTTCTATTGGAGTAAGGAACATGTCAATGAAAAATAGGGCAGGTAGCTCTCTTTTTTTTTAACGCCTCCACTGTCTATGATATATATCTGAGTTGTACGTACTATCCAGTTGATCTCACAGAGTCAGAGAAATCACAAAATGACAGAACTACGGTAACTACATGTATTCACTAATTTTTCTCTAACATTAAGTGTTTTTTTTTTTTTACAATTGCAATCATCAAAATGTCTGCGATCAATCATAAACATTGCAATTTTCAGTGATCGATTGTGATTTCCGGGACTCTTTTTTTCAAATCTAAGGTAGGACTCAATTTTAGGGTTGGTCGGGTTACGCCAATATAATTTCTTTGATTGGCTTTAGGGTTTAATACATGTATTTTGTGTACACTATTATTATTCAGGGACAAATGAAAACCAAATTCTTAACCATTTATACATGCATACAATCAAGCAATACTGTTGCTACAAAGCTTATCTTTACACGAGTTAGAAAAATAATTCAAACAAGTCTACAATACACCTAGCAGGATTTTCCAATAATTTCAGTGCAATATTTCCATCGCCACCTGCATTCACAACATTTATTTCTTTGATTACCAGTAAAAAAATAAGGCACTTATTAAAAATACATTCATAACTGCTATTTACAAATCTACGTTATTATATTTGGTTTGTCTGTTATCTTTGTTTATCTTTGTTTATCTTTGTTGGTTTTGTTGTTGCCATTATGTCATGTAAAGATATTGTGACATTTCAGTTTATGTATATGTATATGTACAAGAATGAATTCATTTGACATAAAATGAGGCTCTGGTTATTAATTGTTCAGAGTTGTTTCAGATGTACATTGTAGGTATAATAGCTTACTATGATTAAGGATTATTAAAAAAAAAGCGAGAATGGTTACAAACGAAACTGTCAAGTAAAACCAATATGATTTGGGGATTAATGCAGAAGATTTACAGCCATACAACCCTCGCTCACCTCTTTGAGAGGTGGTTATACTCTTCCACTGATCATCAGTGATCAAAGCAAAATAAAGTGCAAATATAAGGCAATGCTTCCTTACAATCTTTACAATCACAATGGGTTTTTATTTCAAAACAAACACAATTTTTCAGCGCAATTCATATTCCAGTTTAGATTTGGAAATAGGTCTTGCATTGAATACATCAGTTATATTCTCTTTTTCCTCTTCCTCTTCTTACGCCTCTTCGATGACTCAGAGAGGAACTGATCCAAGAGATGCTCAACTTCTAGTTGTTCTCAGGCTCAAAACACACAGAAGGAGAGCGGTCCACTTTCTGCAAGGTGGAAAACATATGGAGAAATGTCACGGAAAGGTTACATAGGAATAAGGAGGGGAAGGACGTACTCTTCTAACGCTGTTCCATGTCAACAGCCTATACAGATGACATGCTGTAATATCTGTTGTTACAGTGAGTCATACAATATTGTGTCTTTTTACTGATGCATTGTAACCCTTTTGATGTCAGAGGCGTTTTAAACCATCCATTTTTTTCTATTGTATATATCATAATCTTTTGGGACAAAGAAAAGCATGTCTATTTTCTTGATAATGAACGCAGATTCAAGAAATGTAAAGTTAATCGTTATGAACAAAGAAATAGAGCAACTATGACTAAAAACCTTGTATTTTCAATTTCAAAATAGTTAATCTTAATTGTGATACATCATGTACAAACTTGGTCACACAGTAAGGGTTACACGTAACATTTCTTTTTGTACAAAAGTTATTTCCAAAGTTTTCAATGAGGTAATGAAATATTCTACAATAGTTACAAGCAGCATAATTACCACAGAGATGAAAAAAAGAAAGAAAGAGAGATAACAAGAATTTTGAAAAATTAATCCAGAACACAATGTTTTTTTTTTTTTAGTCCATTGTGGAAATGCCTATAACTTCTTAAAGCTGATTAAAATTACTTCAGATCACTTTTCAATGTTTGTTTTTGGTACATTATGAGCTATTTTTTTCTTCATCTATGTGTTTTCATACAAAGGTTTCCTCAGGTGATTTACATATATCTTTTAAAAAAGAGATTTATCTCTCTCATTTTTTATATCCTTTCCAGAGCTCTTTTTGAACTTTCCAGACCTAAATTAATGTATACTCCTATTTCATCAGTATCATAATACATTACCAGTATCAGATCCAATGGCCTATAAAAGTTCAAGCATATGTGTCTAATGGTTTAACCTCCAGAACACATTCCATCTTTAGCATTCACAGAGGCACAGTTGGGGATGTGGCAAGTATAGCTTATAGAACTCTGTAAACCAGACTGAAGTTGCATACATTACAGAGTGACAACAATCGTACCTGACCCTCTTTTAAGTGGCAAATTGCCAAGTACTTATCCCTCCAAGCAAGATATATCATACCCAAAGCATCTGCATGGTACAGAATATGTTCTCCCTCCCATTTGCTCAAACACAGTGGCAGCATTCATTTTATTTACCATTAAACCTAGGGTTTCAATTTTAGGCACATGCCACAATACAGACAGGCTAAGGAGTATTCCTTACGAAAAGTTTTTACAGCGGCGGGCCCTCGGCGGCGCCGAATCATTCGGCGCCGCCGAGGGCCCGCCGCTGTAAAAACTTTTCGTAAGGCGCCTAAAAAGTATTCCATATAACAAGTACTAATAAAGTGTATCTCTCCCAGTCTCCCTAATTCTATAAGCCTACTTGTAAAAGGTACTTTCTCCCTATGGATACTATACTTACAAAGGGTGTCCTCTCCCCAAATCTGGACCAGAAGGTGACGGTACTGGTGGTTGATTTGCCTGTCCTCTGATCAAAGCACTGACAGGATTGGAATGGTGGGGAGTAGAGATGAAGACTGGCAGCTCGGTCACTGTGGCTGGGGTTCTCTACCCGATGAAGACCCTTAGAATCTAAATAGATAGAAATATATATATCTTGGTATTCAGCGGAGTCAAACCTGAATATAGAGGGTTCTCACGGCAGCCATGCTGGAGGACATAATAAAAAACCTCTACATCAGACTATGAAAAGCCACTGTTGTCATGGTCTAGTGCGCAAGATTTTATTGTTATGTCCTCCAGCATGGCTGCTTGTGAGAACCCTCTATAGACTGTTAAAGCAAGGAGTTATGTGATAATTCCTTGGGTTAAAGGGCATAACTCCTTGGTTAAAGGGAGACAAGAAAAACGTGGTCACTGTGGCTAGGATTCTCTAGACCATTAGAATCTAACAAGATAGAAGAACACAAAATTAAATCTTGGTGTTCAGAAGTGATTAGCATAATAAAGACTGTTCAAAGGAGACAAGAAAAACTTGATACCTGTGGCCAGGGTTGTCTACCCAATTACGACCCTTACAACCTAAACAAGATGGTGTGCAGAAATTATTGCATATACAGTCAAAACTGTGCATAGCAACCATTGAAGGTAGACGAGGAAGGTGGATTTGATACAGGCAGGTGATCTTTATATGTAGGTTACTACAGTCGAAACTCAGTTTAACAAGGACCTTGGGATCGGGAAAATTACCTTGATATAATCAGGAATCTTGTTATATCAGGGTAAAAAAAGAAAAGAACATAAAGACCAGGGACCAGAAAATTACCTTGTTATATCAGGAATTTTGTTATATCGGAGCTCTTTATAGCGAGTTTCCACTGTACTGTATTATAAGTTTCAATGAGAAATACTATTGAAGGGAAGCAAAATATGGGGCCTTTCACTATGAACATGACGAACATAGAAGCGGACAATTTATGCAGCTCCTCATTGTACCCTTCACAATTGCACTGGTTAACAAAAGAACATCCATTCATTGCTATCCTGTAAAAATATGTAGAACAGGTGTCACATAATAGCAGTGAAGGGATGTCTTTTTGTCTACTAGAGCTATTGTGGAGGGTAGAATGAGGAGCTGCATAAATTGTCCGCTCTCTTTGTCATCGTGTTCATAGTGTTTATAGCTACATTGTAGGTGGGTCACTAAAGCAGGTTCATCATGTCTCTAGTAAATAATCCAAGTTAATTCTTTAAAATCACCTGATATATATCAGTCTTTGAGGCTGCAAAAACCAACATGTATACATGTACATGTACACTTTAAATCAAGGGATCAGATTACTATGAAAGTACTTTCTATATTCCTTTTAAAACATTAAATTGCATAAAAATTTATGAGAAATAAGGAGTTGTTATGTCTAGATAACTTAAATTTTCGACTTAAAAAAACAAACCTTAAATGATTTAACTGTATTTCTCTCTTCTTTTTTTTTTTTTTTTTTTTAATTTCATTATTTTCATTTTCTATCTTATTATGAAGGGGGGATCTTTTTACCATAAAAAACATGCAAGCCTCTTGGCTTTGAAAATTTGTGTTATGATAGACTATCAAGCTTGAAAACTGTTTAAAAACAAAAGACTGATAATTCTATTTCTGTCTGCTGTTGCGTACAATATTACCCTGCATAGGTATGCAATCATTAAATTAAGAAATAACCCACAGACTATACATCAGCCAACTCCTCCTATATAAACAGACTTGAAAGCCCTTAAGAAAATTACGATCTTACCCATTCTTCAAATTAGATTTCCATTCGAGTTTTGCTAGAGAAACTTCTTCGGACAATCAAATTATGTCACATTTCCACTCTTACTCTCAGAGCATTCTTTAATTTGTAAAATGCTTCTTTTGAAATCAGACTGGTCCTTGATAAATGTCTTTTCATGCTATACATGTACTTTGTATTCTATTAGATTACAGAGATCATTTAAACTGAAGTCGTAAACTAAATTTGTAAATTTTGTATACAATTGTGGCAGTGCAAACCAGCCTACATACCAAGCTTAATATAATTACAGGAGTGATATTTAATTATGAAACAAGATAACCCTAGCTGTACACGTAGGTAACCCATCCATATTAAAGTATATGATTAATAGTCCAGAACTGCAAGCATATGGGCAGACATTTTAGCCGAGGCCTACACACAGGTCTACCTACATAACTACATGTAGAGGACAATAACATTCCCTCTCTTAAGATTGAATTCTTTGAAAAAGATGAGAGAATAGAAGTATGAAGGGAAATATTACTTCAAAAGCACTCAACAGAATGTCACAATTGAGAGGTATTAATATTTCAATAATGAATTAAGTAATGTATGACAGAATGAATAAAATATTTAATATGATTTTATCTTTGTCAGACTGTCATTGTAATCTTGTGATAATTTTCTCCCAAACGAAATTAATTGCTTAAGTGAAGCTGCAAAGTACAGTGGCGGTATTCTGAGATTCATTTTATCTCAGATAAAATCTGAGATTTTAAGTCAGTGAAATCAAATACTCATAAAAATATTTTTAAATCAGTATTCTGAGAATCATTTTAGCAAGATTTTATTTCATCTAAGACACGCCCATTTATGATGCCTTAACCAATAAGGAATGTCGTTAGATTTCACTTTCATCAAGCTCAGCCAATAGAATTGCTCTCTGCCAGTCTCTGGGGCAAGAGAGCGGGAATGTGCTATACTATTTTTATGCAAACGCGCTTTTGCTAGGATTTCATGAAAATGACGAAGGTACTTTCCGAGGATTTAGAAGACCATCACAAAACATTATTGCAAGTGTGATATTTGTAAACAAATTTTTTTAGGCATTTTACTCCCAGTGTTAAAGATCGTATGCTCGGCAAGCAGTAGATGACAGGTTCGAATCCCGCTGGTTCCAATTTTTTCTGACTTGTGTTTTTCATTACAGATCGAGCATACGATCTTTAACACTGGGAGTAAAATGCCTAAAAAAATTTGTTTACAAATTAATTCCTCCCATCAAGCTTCTTCGTTTACTAAAGTGTGATATTATTTGGCAAAAATCTTGTAACAGAATTCGATAATCATATGAGAATGTTGCTTGAGAAATATAGTCAGTACTCAGTATATTTTTGCTTAATATGATCGCACTACTAGCACTCTTTTGTCTGTGCCAAGCAAGATTCTGACAAAGGTCATCATCATGAGAATATCAGATGCTGTCGACAACAAGCTGAGGAAGGAGCAAGCAGGGTTCAGGAAACACCGAGGATGTGCAGATCAGATCTTCGCACTCCGCAACATCATCGAGCAGTGTAACGAGTGGCAGAGACAACTGTATGTAAATTTTGTAGATTTTGAAAAGGTATTTGACAGCATCCACAGAGAAAGCCTTTGGAACATCCTTCAAAATTATGGCGTCCCATGCAAGCTAGTCCAACTAATCAAGAGCTTCTACAACAACTTCAGATGCTTAGTGGGACACAGTGACACCTTTTTTGACGTTAAAACCGGCGTCAGGCAGGGATGTGTGATGTCAGCAGTTCTCTTCAACTTGGCCATTGACTGGGTCATGAGAAAAACAACAGAGGACTCTCAAGAGGGATCCGCTGGAGCTTGTTCACTACTCTCGATGATCTGGATTTTGCCGACGACCTGGCACTGCTGTCTCATACACACCAACATATGCAGGATAAAACCAGCAGACTGCAGACGTATGGACAGCAAATTGGGCTCCGGATCAGCACTAAGAAGACGGAGACAATGACTCTGAATGTGAACAAGCCTGCTACTGTTCAGGTCAATGGAGAAGATCTACGCCAAGCAGACAGCTTTACCTACTTGGGCAGCATCATTAGACCCGAGGGTGGCACAAAGGAAGACATCCACAGCAGACTGGGCAAAGCTAGGAATGTGTTTAGGGGAATGAATGACATCTGGAGATCTGCACAGTACAGTCCCAACACCAAGCTGAAACTCTATCAGAGTTGCGTTGTGTCTACGCTTCTCTATGGATCAGAATGCTGGAGGATGACGGAAGTTGATCTTTCCAAACATAGATCCTTCCATACCACCTGCCTCCGGCGAATACTGAGGATATTTTGGCCCGAGAAGATCACCAATGAAGACTTGTTAAAGAGATGCCAACAAGAAGACATGGGAACCATCATCACAAGATGACGATGGAAATGGATAGGCCACACACTCCGTAAAGACCCACAGTCAATCACAAGAACAGCACTGCACTGGACCCCAGATGGCAAAAGGAAAAGAGGAAGACCACAAATAACCTGGAAAAGAACAGTCGAAGGGGAGATGAAAACCATGCAGCACTCATGTGGTTCTTTGGCTCGGCTGGCCCAGGATAGGCAGAGGTGGAGAGACTTTGTTGCTGCCCTACACACCACTGGGTGTAATGGCTGATGATGATGATGACTAGCACCATACTTGTCCAAAACTAGAAATATCACTGAAGATGATGATTAATACCCCCGCCCCGTGACAACAGCCTTTCTTGACTTTTGGTCGAAAACTGAGGAAGTGGTTCGATCCGCAAGGTGTTTCCTTGATTTTCTGCCATAAATATGCCGTTACCATGGCAACGCACATTCCGACTCATCCGAAAAATATGTCTTGCACATCTTCCCACCAAGACCAATGTGTGTACCAAATTTCATGACTTTCGGTCAAAATCTGAGGAAGTACTGTAGTTCGATCCGCAAGGTGTTTCCTTGATTTTCTGCCATTAATATGCCTTTACCATGGCAACGCACATTCCGACTCATCCAAAAAATATGTCTTGCACATCTTCCCACAAAGACCAATGTGTGTACCAAATTTCATGAGCTTTGGTCGAAAACTGAGAAAGTAGTTCGATCTGCAAGATTTGCAACAGACCGACCGCCCGACCTACCGACCGCCCGACCTACTGACCGCCCAACCGTTGACTGATTCCTATATATATATACCCCCTTCAAACTTTGTTTGGCGGGGGTATAAATATCGCACTCACCATGCATCCTAGAGATAAAATAGCCCCTACCCTATTTTAAGTTTTAGTTTATCTTTCCTACAAATATGATTGGCGTAAGCGTTTAAAGCTGTGTGTATCATGCGTACAACATGAATAGGCACGCAAGAGGTAGGAGACTGAGATAAAATAAGAGATTAAATCCGAGATAATATGTGGTCTCTGAATACAAAAAGATAAAATAAAAAATTTTAGAGATAAAATGATGCTCAGAATACCACCCCAGGTCATTATTTAAATATAGGTCATGCATGCTATCACTGAACAAAACATTTTTTTTTAATCAATACTGTAAAATTACTGTTTGGAAAGAACAAAGAGACAGTTGTAAAATATCCTGACTCTACCCATCGGATTGTTCTTGTTCTTTTAGCTATTGATAGGAATTAAAAGCTCAAAATTTTGCTTACAAATCTACACTGATCACTTGAAAGCCTTTTTTATATATTACACATTACACAATAAGTTATTTCTCTGCATAAGCTATTCTATATTCCACCCACATCACTATTCAATCATACCCATCAAAACCATTGATGGTTTTCAAAGAAAAACATGTTTTGACAGAAGAGATCATGTTGGGTAGCTAACCTTTCCTCTCAGACCACATATTTCCATTAAAAAAAATAAGATGACCAAAAAAAAACCCATTTAAAATCACATGAGGCTTGAACAAGTAAAAAAAAATAACCTCATGAGTTCCTTTATACATGTACATAATTTCCTGTCATTTTCCTTTTTATTTTACCCCCCCCCCCCCCCCCCCCCAAAGAGAGAGATAAGTCTAAAACCAGACTTCTTTCAGACAAAACCCAACAAAAATCGATACCAAAACCAAACTATAGCACAGCAAATGTACAACAGCATAGGATTTCATTTTGCATCAATGGAGCATGTAATTTTAATTACAATGCTCAATTCATTTATACTGGTGCATGTAATGATAACCAGCAATCATATCAACAGCCTCGTAGACAGCAATGTATGCACTATCATGAAATCGCCGAGGTGACTTGACATTTGCTCCAGCGACATATGCTCCAGGATGTATTTCATCAAAGATCCAGCATAAGGGTTAGGGCTAGGGGTGCATTTGGGTTTTAGGTTTATAGATTAAAGAATAGGCATAGGTCGCGTTTATCATCTTTCCCCAGTTTGAAACGGCTTTCCATACCCACTATCAAAAGCCCTTTCCAAAGCCCTTTGCAAACGGCTTTCAAAATAAGTTGCGTTTATCATCTCATCGACAAGTCGAAAACCAACGTTGTCACTGCGCAGATGCATTGCACAGTTTGACCCGAGAAGAAGGGGTCTATACGGTGCACGCTTTTTTGTTTTGGCTATCGCTAGTATAGTGCAGCGTACGTAGCTAGTGTACTCTGTGGAAACACGTAGTTCGTGACCGAAGTATAAAGTCGTTTCAAAACAGCTTTGCGTTTATCTCGCTTTTTGTAACCTGTTTCTGTAACCTGTTTCGGAAAGCACAAATTTGCGACTTTCAAAAAGGCTTTCCGAACCCCATAATCAAAACAGCTTTGCGTTTATCATCTCTAAAAAAAAATCACTGAAAGCCCTTTGGAAAACCTGTTTCTGCCGAAAGAAAGATTTGATAAACGCACCCTTAGATGTAGTGTATGGTCCAAGGTTTAAGTTAGGAATATGGTTAAAGGGGAGCTTGAGTTCTAGGAAAGGTGAAAAATAATTTGTGAGCTTTCTCATTCTTTTTATGTTAGTTTGGAAGATTATCATAGTAGATATGTCCCCTGAAAAGGATTGCTCTTCAAATGCTCTCACATTCAAAATATGACAAGAAACAGCTGAAAATGTTCGGCCAAACATTTGTGTGTAGTCCCATATACACATATCTGAGTGCAATGCATGTGACTCTCAGCAGGATTGAGTCAATTTCTTATCACTTTGGTTATTCCAAAACCTGAAAGCATACACCAATTATTATGTGCTGTATAATCAACCTTTCCCAATTTGCTTTGAGAAAGTTTCTTTCACAATTAAATCTCATGACCAGAACTCAACTTTGTCTTTTTTATGTTATTGACCAAGGAGTGATCATCACAAGACCGTGTGTTGAAGAACCATTTCAGAAGGAAAGGAGAAATAAAAAGCTGCTCAGATCTAATGAAATACTGCATGTGACCCATCTGCTCAAATCCGACAATAAGTTGCTAGAATTCTTTTTTTGTTTTTTTGCTTTTTGTTTTGCATAATATATTCTGAACCTTCAGATTCCAAGCTTTCCATTGAAATTCATTACATGCAGTTTACTCTGTAAAAACTTACTTAGATATGTTATTCATGAAAAATCAATAACATCCTTTCAGTAGAATCACCCTGCATTTCCCCCCTTTCGCTCTGTTCTGGCTTTTCAACTTTTTGATGATTTTGTGCTGTTGGATGAAGCCAACTTTAGTTTTAAAACTTGTAAAAGACACTGGAACATAATGGCACAAATGTGATTGGTAGTGTACATTTTCATTGTTTTCATTAAACGTTAGGCACTTTCTTCAAAGAAACACCCAGGAGGATAACATACCATTTATGTAAGCCACTTGGTCCTTCTCGTAGGTATTGACTGCTAGCTGGGACATGGCCACCTTCTTCTTGTTTTTCTCTGGCCAGGCGAACAAAGATTCCTGCAATGTTCCATCTAGAACCTTCATGAAGCAATGAGCATTGGAATGACTGTGAATTGAGCTGGGAAATAATGGAGGAAAAAGAAAAGAAAAACATAGCATATTGAATGGCCTCGCTATTAATATTTTTACATTTTCATATTTACAAAAACCTTATCATTACAGCAAAAGCAAGCATCAAAAAATTATCAGCTGATGCTGATAATCATTATCCAATACTGCTAATTTTAGTAGAAAAATATTCACAATTTACATGTACATTTCTTTTCTTGAGTACAAGAAGATGTTATTGAATTCTGTCAAAATTGTGCCACAATGATCATATTATTCTTCATTTCTTGTCTTCAGTAGGTATATACAGACACATCATCAAAGTATTATAATAATTCAACAAGAATTAATATTTTTTCTCACCTTCCTTGGCCTTCTGACCAGCAGAGCACCATCAAATCAAAGCGACCGTTTCCTTTATCAACAAGATTTCTTGTGTATCTGCACAAACAAGGAATAAAAGCCTTATCAGTAACCTAAACAAATATAATAAATCATTCATTTCAAATGTTCATTTAAAAAATGAAATGTGAAGCAAAGAAAAAATATCAAAATCAAGAAGAAACAAATGAGTAACGCTATATCGAGATAACATTTCCAACTCTGAATGATGTTCTCAGAATTTACCCACACATGAAGATAAAGACATTTATTTTTGAGGAAGGATCAATAATTTGCAGGCTAACAACTACATCTAAATGAAATTTCATCGTATTCCAGTTCTGACCTTATACCATTTGTGCAATTTTATGATCAAGAGACCTTCAAACCCAATGATCTCAATCAAAGTAACTGCATTATTCTTCCAGTCATCGTCAATTAGTAGGCCTATAGGGCCGGCAATCAATTATACACACACAAATTGCTCCAATTCCCTCCAATTTGTTTTCAATTAAGAAATATTTCAGAGTGACTCCCTTTATGGATATTCAAAGCTGACTCCCTTTATGGATATTCAAAGCTGTCTCCCAAATGAAGAATGCTACATGACAGACCTGCCAATACAAAACTATTGTTTTCACTTAAAGGAGAATGAAACCCCAAAATAAATGTATTTTAATAGAAGCAGAAAGGTCAAAGAAGCATATATATCAGTGAAAGATTGAGGAAAAACGGACAGCTAATAAAAAAGTTATCTTTGAAATCCTAAAATCGCTAAATGAATGGAGATCAGAAATTAGCAATGTCCTCATTAAAATGTAAATGGGCTATACTTTCCAACTGCCAACATACAAATAATGTTGTAAAAATCCCCTTTCCTTGAATATATCTTAGAAAATTTGATTTCTGTATTATATGTGGTGTTCATAAATTTATTCCTCACAATGTATTTCAAGCACAATGTTGATAATTCAATTTTCTTTGTTTAAAAGCTGAAATCTGATAATTTTCTTATTTACTACCTATAAAGAGAGAGAGAGCACAAAAACATCATAGCATCTCATTAGCATAATGAGTATGTTGCCAATTTCATTTAGCGAACTTTTTTATTCTTTATCCACTAGTCAAACTTTCAGTGATATGCTTCTAAGATTCTTCTGCTTCTGTTACAGTGCATACAAGTTTGAGGTTTCATTCTCCTTTAATGCAGCTGTTACATAAGACTTGTGTCTTCAGGAAATATCCAATTAAACCTATATAATAACTTATAAGTATAATATTCTTACATAACGGTTTAAGCTTGCGGTTTTGATACATGTACATGCACTGAGTCATGAGGGAAATCAGATATCTGTTTTACACCTGGCGGAAGTTTACCCATATGAAAAGCGCTGCCATTTCGTATGGCATTAATCTTTATTACCAAGTCCCTCAGATAGGACTTGAGGCAATACGCCCCCTGGTAGGCTGTTTGCTTTCTTCCCCCTTTAATATTCACTTTTGATGGAACAAACAAGTAACACATTACATATAAGGGCCAGTGGGGACCATACAACATAGGAAAGTTGACTATAAATACTGAAGAAGAATGAGCATGCATGTACTGTAAATGCAGAAATATTTGCAGTACATTAATTTTCGCGGATTTCGCGCTATTTTCGGCAGGCGCGAATTCTAGAACACGTGAAAATACATGTATTAGCACAATTTCTTATGCTTGTTTTGAATGGATGCTACATTGCGCGCTTCTTCTGAATAATATGTGTTTGAATCCAATTCATTTTAGAGTGCATGTGTGTAGTTGTGTCTGTAGTATGCATTTGAATGGTGTGTAGACTTGCGTGCCCAAAGGCTAATGCATTTGACTGCATGGATTGTGTGTGTGAAATAATAAATCTTGCATTTTTGCGAGTGGGTAATTGTGCAGTGCGAATTCAAGAACCCATGAATATGTTTTGGGGTCGCTAAGCACGAAAATAACAGCATTTACAGTATTTGATTTTCCTTTTCATCAGCCACATATAGAAATTAGGTCTGAGGTTACAGACTATAAAACAATATGGCATGACCATCTTGGCTATCTGCCAAATCTCTGAAAAGCACACTTCTGACTGGTCAAATGGCAGGGGTGTGTCAGAGGCTTGTTCACAAGCCATAAACTGCAAGCTACACAATAACCATATGGTAGAGTCAGTCACATGACGCAAATATGCATGCACTCTTACTACACACATGTACATGTAGCTTCATGCTACGCACATGCATGGAAGACAAATGTCACTGTACACACATGAAGCTACAAACCAACTGGTTTGTAGCTTCATCGTACACACAAGCCAACACATGTAACTTGTATAGAAAATGAATGAGAATCCATACTAATTGGCTAGTTACATTTGAAAAAAATTGAAGAGTTACAAAATCAAGGTTGCCACATCTAGCATAATTATGCTTTTTAGCATAATTTTGACCCTCTTGGAATCTAGCATTATTCCTGGCATAATTTGGCCAAATCTAGCACATTTTCACTAGGATCTAGCATAATTCTGAATTTCGGACTTTAGAGAATTTGCTTTTTTAGCATGAAGACCTTTTTTGGGGGCATGTCAGGGAATTATTGAGGGAAACTGGACCCCGATAACCCCCCCCCCCCCACTGAGCGAATTTTGAAGGTCTGGCGGAAAAAAACTTTTGTCTACACCCCACCCCACTGAGCGACTTTTCGAGAAGCTGGCGAGACCAAAAAAATACGGGTCTACCTTTTCCAAAAGTTGACAAACTTTCATTTGTGTACCCCCTCTTTTACTCAATCCTGGATCCGCCCCTGTTATGGATCCCCGATCATCCTTCATGTAAATCTAGCATAATTTGGGACGAGACTTGGCATAATTCCGATTTTTAGCTGTGGCAACACTGTACAAAATAGTCCATAGCAAAATTCAAACACATTTCGGAAGGCAGGATTTGCTCAAAGTTCACAGAAAACATTGGCAAACAATTTTTAAATACTCTTTTTCATGCATTGTTCATCATTGGTACAAGATGAAAGCACATTACTCGTAATTAAATAATTCCAATGTACTTTTCGTTATTAGCTGTTGTTTTCGTTATTAGAAGTCCTCTTTACATTTAAAACTAATTGTACAAGTTCATAAGTTTTGCAGCATGAGAACAAAAATCTCTGCATAATGCAGTGTACATGTATACATTACTATTTTACCCTCTAAAAAGTCTGACAAGAAGTCACAATTTCCATGTTTACTTAACATCATTAACCAGAAAAACAAAGCTGATTTTCTTTCACCTGTCCACTATGACATGATACACATTCAATTTTAATTGAACTCCACATGTGACTGTGCAGTCAAAGATCCTCTAATGCATTTCTTAGATTTGTTCAGCATATAAATTAAAAACAGCTGTACATATAGAAAGGTACACGTATAAAGGGGGACATTTTGTTCTACAAACTAAGTGCCTACGATTAATACATCAGCATATGTTTTGGGGAAATCAAACCAAAACATCCAAATACATTTGTAGCAAGTATGCATGTACATGTACATGAAGTCCATGCCTTCTGATGATTTTTCACAATACTTTACAAAACATTTGCGTACATAAATGTAGGCCTAAGCACTTTATTCAAGGTTACAAGGAGCCAGCATAAAGATGATAGGACATTTGTGAAGTCTAAAATATGCATTACATATTTTAAGTGCCCATGTGCTACATTCAAGTAGCACATGACCTCATTACAAAACATAAACCATTCAAACTTTAGTGCAGTGGTTCTTATTGTCAATGATTTATTTTTAACTACACACAACAAAATTTGCAATACAATATCCAAACATATCAAAAGTTAAATATGATTGGGAAAAGAAACACCAGAAATTGCCTACAGAAATTAAAGTCATCTGAATAATATTTATTAAACTCACAAAGAGCTGTTGGGCAGCGATACCTTATTTGAAAAATTAATCTTGCTAAATTGTATAAAACCAGGAACTAAATTCTAAAAATTGTTGATTATCATAGGTATTGTACTGTTACCATGACAGACCCTGCTATTCTGACTGATTTACAACATAAACATACATACATGTACGCATGACTGCATGTACATCTACATGTACATAAACCCAAAATACAATAGCACACTGTGTGAGTTGCAATGTTGCATGCATATCAAATGATTTGGCTTCGGAAGGCATTAAATAGAGTAATATTTGTAGCCACACTTGACGGTGGGCGAAAGAACCCACCACTCGAGTATCGAGTCGGAGTCCATAACTAACCAGCAAATCTGGCAATACGTTTATGCATAGAACCCGCCACTAGAGGGTCCAACACTCGAGATTTTAACGTTCATATATCTTTTATGTCAAATTTATCCCCAAAATGAAATCGAACGACATAAGAAACAAAAAAGGTACATAAATATATACATGTAAGTTTTCATCAGATACCATCCAACCAAGGAGGTACTAGTGTGCTACCTAATGTATAACCTTAATCACAGTACTGTAAATAATCAATATTCGCAATGCACATTGTGACCTCCTTTGATAATTCGGAGGTCGCACCACCATCTCATAACCCAGGACTCCTTACTATTTTAGTAGGAAGAATGAGATGTTCAGTCTGTATGCATTTGCTCTACATGTATGTTAAAATTAAAACTTCGGTTCGGACTTTATAGATACGTCCCAGGCGCCTGTGAGTGTCAAGCCATGCATAACCTGTAAAATAATGTATCTAATCTATGTGTGGCAATGCAATTCTTCAAGATACTTGAATTTTTATCAGTTGCTGTCTGGTGAAAAATGAACATTCGTCCAAGTTCATCACATCTAGGTTATTTCACTTGATTTGATTCATTGGTTTCTATATCATCATCTCCATAAGCAAACATTTCACGGGCCATTCTTTTTTAAACTATCGGTCACATACGTGACCATCTAATTTTGCCTCATTGCCAGAAAATCAGATTACATCTTATTGATGTTTTATATTACCAGTTTCTAACATGAAAAAGATTTTTCCTTTTCTTTGACAAGAAAAAGTCATTTCCCAACCTTAATATTTTTACAGAGACAATTATAAACGCCGGACCCAACGTGACCGATCCAATTTTCACTTCTGAAATAAAAGAATGCTGACTAATTTACGGAAATTTGCTTTCAAACTGTTCAGAGCAATACCACCATGCAGTAATGAATAGTGGAAACTTGCACTCCAAGGGAAATACGAGAAAAGTAGGTTTGAATACCAACAAGTGACCCTTTTTCATGTGAGGTCACTCACGTGACTGACACAATGTTGACCTCTGAAAGAAAATGATGCTTTCTCTCATTTAAAATAATCACCCTCCATCCGTTGGGTGTATGATTTTTATTCAAATATATGTCCAAAATGAGAGACTTTGGCTACAAGACAAATACTGGAAAATTAGGTTTAAATGAACTATATTGCATGATTTTTGCCACACGTGACTGAGAATGGCCCTCATGCTCATAAATGTGTCATGAATACCATTTTTTTTCAATACAAAATACGCATATAAATGTAAGATTAAGTTACAAACTGAATATCGGAGTGATGATATCTGTAAATCACTTCAAATCACTTCAAGATTTACTGAAAAGTGCTATATATATCCATTAACCCATATATATTATTTTTATCATTATCACAGTATCACTATCTACATGTACAGATAGTCTAATTATAGGTTACTCCCAAGGTAAAAGTAAATTATGTTTATACTGAAGGTGTACATAACCTTGTTTTACATTCTCAGTTTCAGATCAATAGCACGCGCAGTAGTCTATTTGATTTCCAGTCCAACAACTCAACCCAGAACATTGCATACATTGTGCTTTCAGTCTATTTATTTTATTTGTTCTGAACATGAAGCCATTGTTCAATCAACATACACACCCACTTTATGTACACATCAAAGATGATGATCATATAAACTTTGCTCTATTAACTAGAACACATGAATGGAAGATCATGCCTCCTGCATGTAAAGATAATCAATAATCACGTTCTTTGGTTCGAAGTGCTTTTGAATCTGAACATGCTCCTGTGAGTCCCGCCCCCGCCCCACCCCCCCCCCCCCCCCCAACATCTTTCGTGGTGGTCTGGCCTATCATTTCACTTTATAGTCCAACCAATAGTCCTTCATGCATACATGTATGAATGATCCAATAGGCCATATTTCTGCAGTGGAAACTAACAGATAATGAAGACTTTGGTACATAAAAGTTATAGAAACACAGATTTCATGTGGTCTTTATAAGAAAGCTGTATGGAATATGTTGAAGAGAGAGTTGAGTTCTGGGAAAGGTGAAAAAATAATTTGTGAGCTTTTGTCATTCCTTTTATGTCAGTTTGGAAGAACATCATACAATGTAGTAGAAATGTCTCCTGATAAGGATTGTTCTTCAAATACCCTCATGTTTTTTTTTTTTTTTTTTTTTAGGGCAGGAATTTCTGCATTTATTGTCAAATCAAATAACAAATTTACAAACAATTATAATAATAAATATACAACATAATTGTTCAAAAAAATGTGACAATTAAATAAGAATGACAATAGAATAAAGACATGATTACAAATCGAAATGAACAAGTAGAAAGAACAGAAATGCAGGGGCCAGCTATCTTAAGCAAAATGCTTGAATGAATAGCAGCCAGAGACAATTTGAGACAATTACTTTCACAACGTAATAGCACTTTAACTTTATCTAGGGGAATTAACCTATCATAGAAAATTAAGCACAAAAAAGCACAAAAAACAGAGAAACATATTTTTTTTGGTGAAAGTTTGAGACAACTCAGAATCCAAACAAGGAAGATATGAATTTTTGAAAGTTGAGATCACTAAAGATATGGAGATCCTCTATTGGCAATATGACGTCTGATGTCATCCATGGAGAACTTTGGAATCTGTATGGAAAATTTTGTACATACATGTAGTTGCGGTCATCAAGCGAACATAGCAGACGATTTTGCCCTAGTCTGTATGCACAGACTCTATTTTGACAATTCATTGAAACTCTATATTATTAAGCCTAGCCTGACCTTTTCAGGATAATTTTGTACCTAATAACATTGGGAAGATAAACCATAGTACATGATGTATATGGTGCAGTCTACAGACTTACTGCGGCAGCCCGAACGTGTAGCGTTCGGGCTGCGATCAGCAGTCCTTCGAAAGGTTGGGTGTCTCTTAATTCCAAGCTCTTATGTCAAAATTATACCATGAAATATGACAGAACTTCATTTAAGGCTACTTTAGGTACTTACAATACTTTCCGCATAACTGTCGTCTTTCTTTTCGATGAGGATGATATAAAAAAGGTCTATTAATTTCCCGGCTCCTTTACTAAAAAATTCTGTAGGCCGGTGTATAGTTTGCAATAGGCATGCGCGTCAGTATATGTTTTTACGTACGTTCGAATTCTCGCTCGCGAGAGACGAGAGGGAGGATTACAATTGAATGAAAAAAGGTGATATTTGATTGATTCTATACATTTATGAGGAAGAGCTGATCTGCGGAAGGTCTATTTAGGTAAGTGGCATTGCAGATATACTTTAATTTAAAAAATATGTACCTACGGCACAACTATACATCGTCATTTGCCCATGTAAATTGTGAGACCCACGGAATAGTAGTGGTTTCACTCAGGACGCTGCCACTTCGTCCCGGGGCTATCTACAGACATACAGTTCAGACCGTCATATGTGTAAAGATTAACAAGGGTATATGTACATGCAAACTAACCATGCCACCTGCACAGCACGAAGCATGCGTTTGTATGTATTAAAGCAATAAGGACTCTCTGTACACACTACACAAGTCGGCACACGTACTGCATCGTGATAAGAAACATCTTCTGATTTGACAAAAAAGTGCACTAATTTCTACTAAACCAATCACAACAAAGCTTACACCAACGAAAAGCCCTTTTATTCTTCTTTAAACTGGAATGCGAGGGTTTTTAGTAATCTACTGACGTGATGATGTGATTTATCAACCAGGTACAGCGAAAACCCCAGAGAAACGCGCTGACCTCCATAGACAATCTTCATTTTTTTGAAATTTGAGCATGTTTTCACTGGAAAAGTGCCATAATTTTTGATGGAATCATTGTTATGAAACTATACTCATTGGACGAACTAAGCTTTAAACTTCAAACTCCAGGGTGAACATTTATTAAATGACAACACTTTTTATCAAGACACAGGAGTTTGCGAGAACTACAGCTTTAGATCCGTATTTCACACATTATAGGGCAGGATGCGGGCTGCGGGAGGGCGAGAGCAAATGTCCGCCAGTTTTCCATGTTTTGTACATAAATTTTGCAAGGCTTCCCTTTTTTCATCTCTTGTGGTGAAACATAGGCCCTACATATTTTCATGCAAGGGCATGTAAAAATTAGTTTTACTCATAATGTATCATGGACAAAAATCTGTTTTATCATTAAATTGGAGAAAGGTGGTGTTTTTGATATTTTTATAAACACCAAATGGGAGAGTTCTCCATGTATGACATCACAGTCCACACATAATGGCCGCATTTATTTAGGAGATTCCCCGTATCATTAGTGATGACAATTTTAAAACAGCCAGAACTTTCTTATTCTTTGTCCGATTTTTCTCAAACTTATGCACCTATCAATTGTAAGACGCACCCCTCGACCCCCGGAAAGGTGCGTCATGGTTGGGTAATTTACCAACAAATGAATGACGCAGGGTATGGTCATGGAAGCATTTGGTCAGTCACAGCATGGAGAATGGGGTGCGTCATAGTCGGTCATTTTACATGGGTGCGTCATAATGCCTCGCTATGTTTACAAACGGGTCTGTCCGCGCAATACTCACCGCGTACCGGGCTTTTAAACATGCAAACTCCTTGAATATAAAAAAATATATATTGACATGGAATCTATACTTTCGCACCGGGCGCCCAAAATCGAGTTTGATGACATTAAATAAAATGGAAACCCCCAAATAATAATAATTGATCTCAAATCCTCTCTCATGCTGTCTTCTGTCTGGGTTCTCAAAAAAGGGAAGAAATAAGGTATTTTTCGTTACTTTGTTTATTTTTACCCCGTTCGTTCCAGCACTGCGTTGGCTGGTTCGGTTCTTGCCGCGATGATCGCGATCGGTAGCATTTGTGCTAGGCTGGATTGAGACATGAATATTCATGTGTTGACGTCACAAGAATGTCAGCGATTGCACTGTGTGACTTCTGCACATTTTCATATGTCATCGCCGATAATCTTATCTCGAGCTCGGCCTCAATAGCGTGCAGGATGATAACGTGTGTTTGTGTCTTCAGCTAGCGTTCATGCATGCATGTCGATATCAACAATGCATGCAATACTATACTAGCGCCGCGCCGATGCATAGCGTGCCACGTGCGCGCGGAGCTTTACCATGACGGGGTGCGTCACAATGGTAAGTCAAAGTCTAGAACTGGTGCGTCATATTTTTTCGTCCAGGCACAGTCATTGTAAGAAAAGGTCCGTCATAGTCGAGACACACAGGTGCGTCATGGTATAGGAAAATCCGACTCACATCTGACAAGTGACGCACCATTCCCGGGGGTCGAGGGGTGCGTCTTACAATTGATAAGTGCATTATACTATTCTGCTTCTCTGAGTTTTCTGCTTCTACTCAGTCCAAGTTTTCATGAAGGGTTAATTCTCATCCAGTTTCTGTTTCTACATGTACTGCACTCTAGGGAATGAAAAAAAAATTGTTTAAACATTCTTCTGTAATTATTTTAAAACTCCTTGAAAAGAATATGACCAAGTAAAGTTTATTCCCATTTCATTTTCTAGTCCCTGCCCAATAGCATTTTGTTGTGATACTTGATATCATTTTATCTTACTTAAATAAATAACCTGTGGAAATCTAGTCAAGTAATAAACCACTAATATAGTGCAATTCTGAACCTTTTTAAGCTTTTGTGGGGCATGGGGAAATGACATTTCATGAAAAAAAAACTTGATTTTGGTATAACTTGGGATGAGCCAAAATTATTTTGATTCATGAATAGCACTAGCAGCCACAGCCATAAAATACTGCCCCCCCCCCCCCCACTCCCTCTTTCTCCTTGTGAAAATAACCACGAAACTAGCAGCCCTCTTTACTTGGCTCAATGTAGTCAGTAATGACTATGCAAATCTGAACTGCTGACCTACTATAATAATAAAGATAACAGGCTTCACTGAACTGAAGAATGATGGAACCTTTCAATGTTCAGTGAAAAATACAAGGTAGCACAGACCTGAGAGCAATTTAGCTCTGGAAATCTTGCAAGAACTTCCATAAAAAGGCAAACTACATGGACAATTTACATACCAAATCAAAAGAGTTCCCAATGAACAAAAAAAAATATTTTTAAAACACCTGTACAAACTACCTTGAAAAGAAAGTGAATGTGATGCATACTGTACATGGAGACATGTGTGGTTTATTGATTTTATTTCACAGTACTACCATCAGGGATTTAATACACTTCTTCTTCTTTCGTTGTATGGTATCGGCAATCAGTCAAATTTGACTATTGTTGCCAATGACATTATACATGTAATTCAAATTCAGTATTTCTGTCTGACTCCTTCTCTCTTTTAATTTACATTAAGAATTTACATTTAAAATCAAAATATTTAGAATCAAAACTGGAAAAATATGGTGTCTTCTACAAGCGCCTACTGTAAGGAAAATACATGTACTAGATCTTCTTCTACCATTGTCTACAAGCCAACAGAAAATAGACCTGTCCATACTGTAGATACAGGATTTTTGTTCTTCTTCTCCAGATTCTTCCTTTGGTTGTTTGTCTGTCTGTGTTTGCTAGCATGCAGAAGCCAGAGGTTGTTGCAAATTTGCAATCAACTCTTCCCACTCATCTTTGTAGACTTCGGGGTATTTTAATTTGATACTAGATGGCCTGGTTGGAGCAGTGTTAAACATCAATCATACATGTACACTCTACTTCAGTTTTGTTTCAGTTTTTTTTTTTTTACTTTTATAGTTCTTCTCAAGCAAGGGATTCTGCAAAGCCAGACATATATTGTCTCATTGGAGCATATCCTGGAATAATATAGACTAGTTTTTATGGCCTAGCCCTAGGGTCTATGTACTTGCATTCAAAGACTCCAGTCAAGATGTGGAGATGTGTTCTAAACTTCCATCACAAAAGCAGACTATAGTTTTCAGCTCTCTGGCATATCAATTTAAAGTACTACTACATGTAACTATGGCAAACTAAACACCAAACATAAAATAAATTAACAAACAAGCATACACTACATTAAAATACATCGGTAATAATGTCAGAATAGTGCCATGTTAATATAATATTAACAAACAAAATAAATAATGAAATTCATATATCAAGCTAACTTTATTTTTAAAAATCAAAAACACATGAACTCTTGACTAAACATATTGTAAACAAAGTAAAGATAAAACTTTAAAAGTGATCATACCTGTAATGTTCGAATACTGCATACTTTTCCCAGTCATCTTCGTTACTTTCATAATTTTCCATTGCAGCTTGCACATCATCAACATTAACTTTGTCTGTAGCAAAAAGGATGTGAAGAGTTTCAATTAGTTCTTGCAAACTTCCCGGCTTCAAGTTGACGTCTTCCATGTTTTCGCTGTGTGTAAATGTGCACTTGTACTAGAATATATACTGCAGGAGCAATCTAGAGTAGAGACCCTAACAGATCCCAGTCAAACTCAAACTAGCAAGTTCACTCACACGGTCACAGAGCTCTGCGGGAGACAAGAAGTTTATTAGGATAGCGATTTTGAAGGGTTACACCCCAGCTACTCCGATCCGGCGCGGCGCGGGGAACTGTATAAATTAATGACGACGAGTCTTTCGATGGTAGTTTTGATCTAATTTTCAGAATGACACTTGATTAGTGCCGTAAATCTAGTCTGCCTGTGAATCTAAGAATTCAAAGTCAACAGAAATATCTTCGAGATAAAAGACTGTCTTGGTCAATCTGTGGCAACCTTTTCTAAGTTACGGATCTCAATCTTTATACTAGCTTTTTCGTCTTCTCTTCTTCCGTTGAGTATACAGTCCTCGCGCTCGTACCAAAGCTAGAGCTAGAGCTAGTAAAATACACGTGTGACGTGATTGTATATTGTGTGTGTGCAAGTTAAGTTGTTCAGCTAGCACATACACACATCAAGAGTATAAATACGAAGAGCGCTCAGTCACGAAAAATGATGCACGTTGTCGCACATGTCGATCGGCCGTTGTGTTGTTGTTGTGGGGTTTTTATTTAACCCTAATAGGCCCGGGGAGGGGGGGCGGATTCCGCCCTCCCTCGACGTTTCGCGTAATATGTTCGCATCGCAAAGAGCAGTCACCACGCCGCTTCACTACTTTTTTCTTTCAAGTCTTGCGCAACTTTTGAGACCAAATTTGTGATGTCCGCGCGTCCGGTTCCGGAGTTACGCAACATTTCGTAAGTGCATGTCAGACCCAAAATTGCTCAAAAACATTTCGTGTACAAATCCAATGCAAATTGTGTTTTCAGCTAAAATTCATAAATGTTTCATTATTTTTACTTTTACTGTTTAAAAACAATTAATTTTATGTTGTTTATCATTAAAATAGTGTCGCCGACGAATTCCATCGAAAAAACAATAAAAAACATAAGAAATTAAAAAAACAATAAAATACATAAGAAAAAAAGGATTTTACCGAATTTTTTGTTTGGTTTATTTGACCAGAATCTGACAAAGAGTCTCTATATAAAAAATTAGCAGTTTTGGGGCTTTATTTAATTAATTATAGCAAACCATTAATTTTATGCATAAATTAGCATAATTAATTAGTTGTGACATTTTTCGGAGAAACTGACTATACAGTTTTGTAGATTACGTGGTCGGCGACGTGTGTGCCGATTTTCGTTGCGAACGCGCGGTGGACGGCCGAGATCTTGGGGGGCGGAATCAGCCCCCCCCCCCCCCCCCCCCCCGGCTGTGAGATGGGTCTAAATAACCCGGCTCTATTAGGGTTAAAGGAGAATTAACCTGAAACAATAAAGACGATAGTGTTCAAAGGTGTTATTTATTCCTACTTGTTAGACTATATGGCTTCGCGTCAAAATATACGAGATCAAGATTTTCTGAGCAAAGTTTATCATCTGCTAGCAATATGACTGTATCGTCTGCTAGCAATACATTGGGGCTGCCATTTTTTTTATGTGTACAAGAAGATTTTCTTAATCCAAATGCCCAATTGCCTTTTTCAAAATTAAAAACCCATTTGAGATTAAAAATATAGAATAGATATGTCAATTTATTTTTAAACTGAAGATTTCCTTATATATTTCTGTTGAAAATCGATATTCACTTAATAGAAATCTATTTTCTCGATACTGGACGTATGGGACGGAGCAAATTAATTCAAATTTTATGGATGTTTCTTCCCGGAGCATATATAGCGGCAAACTATGCATTCACCTGCTTTCGGATAATGGGACTTGAAAAGTCGGAATGCATGCTGCATATATTATGTTCTGCTCTGTTTGGCAAACCCAAGAAAATTGATTTTTGTTAAGCAAAACCAGACAATTTAAAAGTATCATTATAAAGATTTAATTTGTATAATGTTGTTTTTGTTGTTGTTGTTGTATTATGGCACCTTTGACACAAAAAGATCATGTGCGCCAGTCACTGTAAAAACAGACGTCACATTGGTCGTAAGGTGTGGTCATAAGATAGTCCTTTATGAACATATGTATATTTAAAGTCTTTAAAACCACAAAAAGAGATTGAAGTTACTAACGACTTTCTGATATAATAACAATATTTACAAATTCTGGTAATTATTTACGATTATTTCCTACTGATTTAATGCCAAGTATGATATTATATGTGAAAGATTGGTTTATCTTTAAATATATTTGTAAGTATCATCTGTTCTGCTGTAAATTTTAATCTATTCAAAAAAATACTCCTACTGTTCTTATATTTACACTCGAAAGGGTTCCCTGAAGATCAATGACAAAGTTGTTGTTGTTTAAGGAAAAGGTACTTATGACCTAATAAAAATACATGTGTTTAATATAAAAGTATTTTCCATATTACATATTTAAAGAAGGCGACATGTTATAAACATTCCCGAGTTACTGAGTTTCTAGCCAACTGGGTGAGAGCTAGAACCTAGCCACTCCCAATGACTAGCCGAGAAGGACCAGACACCAACCACAGACCATCGTGATGAAAAAAATACCACCACGTACATGATCTGTTGTGAGAGGAGTGAGAGTCCAACCGATGACCTATAGCAGATAAATATCCACCATAGGCCCCAGCACCCGGTTCATTTATGTATAACACTTTCCTTTGTAAAGCAGAGTGCATGTTTTGTGTTTTAATTTTGTAATAGAGTTTAGTATCCATAGTACATAAAATTCCATGAGTAGAATTATTTTAAAACAACTTAAAAACGAATGATATTTATGTATGCAATTTACTTTCTTTTGGATGGTCTGGACGAACAATTTGTATAATACATGTAAACACCCACTTTATATTTTTCGTAACATATGGGATTTTAGGTAATGAAGAAAATCAATTTAGGTCTTGGATTCAAAATATCTTCCTGACTGAAATTTCTATTAATATTTATGTGATGGGGGGGGGGGGGTCAAAACATTTTCCCTGATATTAAGCTCGATGTGAACAAACACTGCGCTATCGGTAATGTCGAGAAAAGTATAGAAAAAATAATAATAATAGACCCGTATTTTTTTGGTCTCGTCAGCTTCTCGAAAAGTCGCTCTGTTGGAGGGGGGGGGGGGGGGGGGGGGGGGGGGGGGGGGGGGGGAACAAAAATTTTTTTCGCCAAACCTTCTTAAATCGCTCAGTAAGGGGTTGTGGGGTCCAGTTTCTCTCCAAAAAAAAAAAAAAGGTCTTCATTCTAAAAGGGGGGGGGGGGGGGCACAATCGAGAAAATGCGGATCGTCTATGGTAAAAATTCATACTTCTCTTCCAAAAGGGCGGGGGGGGCACGGGCCGGCTGTGCCCCCCCCCCTGGATCCGCCACTGATAAAATACTATTTTTCTTTTTCTAAATCAGAATATTTCATTTGATATCATGATTTCTGCAAATCATAGGGATTATAGACCTTTAATGTAAATTTATTGGCCTTATTCTGTTAAAAGTCTTAGTCAAGACAGAAAAGACTTTATTAAAATGAGATTGCGTGTGGGCAATTCCTTATATAAATATAAGGATTAATTAAGAGTGGCGTATCCAAGATTCTCTTATTTTTATTGGTGGCGTATCCAGGAATGTACGTGCCGCTGCGTGCCAACCGAAAACCAAATCTGACATATCTTAGTTACACATCGAATGAAAGGAAATGTGTGCCCTCCCCCCCCCCCCGGCACAGAAGGAACATGAAAAATGTGATAACTTTTTTGCCTTGCTTGTCCGAAAATTCAAAATAGAAGGCATCTGATGAATTTTTGTTCGTCAGGCGTGAGCCCCCCCCCCCCCCTTCCCCTGCATTCCTGCATGCGCCACCAATATAAATAAATTAGGGTAAGTTATTTGTAATATTCTGCTGTAACAGTTTGAGACGACAGGCGAAGAAAACAGTACAGGGGCTTGCTCCGAAGCCCTCACCAGCGCAAAAGGGCCTAATGGCCCTGGGCTGATGGCTACCATTATTGTACGAAAAGGGGAAAAACGGCCTCCGTATTTTGCAATAGCAATAGCAGCTAATGGTATAATTTATTTATGACCAGTCTTATTCTGTCTTTGTAGGAATATCCCATTCCTTTTCCTCCCAGCTCTCTCTCTCTCTCTCTCTCTCTCCCCCCCCCCCCCCCCCCCCCCCTCCCCCCCCCCCCCCCCCCCCCCCCCCCTCTCACTGGCTTTCATTTTCTCATACTCTCTTATTCAATTTTTCCATTTAATGAGACCAAACACCAATACTATGCAATCCCATCCCTTAACATCCCTGACAGAATAGCAGGGGCGGATCCGGGGGGGGGGGACGAATCGGCCGCGGCCCCCTTTTTGAAACCCAACTGGCATAGGCAATAAAAAAAAAATGCCTCTTTAATTTTGTACTTTTCCGGCTCTGTGCCCCTTCCTCTACAAAATCCTGGATCCGCCCCTGGTATATGAATTATATTCTTTTGAACTACAAACTACAGGTATACGCGGGCTCTTATCTAAAATGTGAATAAAACCGGATCGAGCACCATTAGTTTGGGAGCCCACGAGGCTATATATCGGTCTATTAACCCTCCGAGAAAACTTGTAAAAAGGCCCACCCCGCAAGACTGACGTGACAGTCCGGGCATGGACCAGTGGCGGATTTAGGTGGGCGCAATCCTGGTCCGTGCCCCCCCCCCCCCCTGAAAGAAAATTATACATCATTTTCCCCCGGGCCTTTTTAAAATTATTATTGTGCCTTTTAGAAGTTTTTTTTTTGTTGCTTGTCAGAGAATAGTTATAATGGAGAACAACTGGAAACAATAAAATCTGATAAGTTGATAGCCCTGCATTTGTGCCCCCTTTTTTATTATTAGCTAGTCTAGTTCTGGACTCTTTTTATTGATTTTTTTTATTCGCCGACTATACGCGATAAGCCGAGTGATGGCACGATCGCGAGAACCTGTTGGCCCCGTCGGGCCATCAGGTTTCCGGATCGCGCCAATCACTCGGCATAATACGTACAGTCGTCGAAAAAAGAATTCAGTAAAGAGAGTCCAGAACTAGACTAATTATTAGCCTGCATTCACCCCGTCATGGACTGTCAGTGTCAGACTCATATCCATAATAGGGTTCAGAAGCCCGGTCCTCCCTCTCGGGGCTGTCGGTCTCGTTGGCTTGAAGCCAAAGTAAACGAAGATCAGCAAGGAAAAAACTTTGATGAGCCAAGTTTGAGGAGAACACCTTTGGCAAACTGACAGGAGTTCCATCGGCAATGTCACCACCTCGATTCGGATCGCAGAGGGGTAGACCTAGACCCCTTGTCGGTCGCTATTCAGCTCAGCTATTCCATGCTGCTTGCATGATCTAACATCAGTCATTAATTTGGCTAGGCGTAATTCGGTGACAGAACAGTGATTATATGAATTTATGAAGTTAGCCTCTACATAAGAAATATAATAGTGAACTGGAATTTACTCAATTAATTAGAGTTTCTTCTAATACCGGCTAGGCTGTGCTTGCCTTCGGGCGGACGAGTCCGCTCATCAGGAGGCGAGTTGGGTCAGTCGGTAAAGCGTCTGCCTGTCGAACCAAAGATCGTGGGTTCGAATCTACCCCGGGCGGATGACTGAAGCCTGCGTTGTGTGTTAACGTGCCCCTCCCTTGTTTCATAGACGCAGGCTATGTTACAGTGGAAAACACTCCGTCCCTCGGATAGGACGTTAACTGGAAGCCCCGTGTAGAGGACAGTCACCACCTTTGCACTGCACTATTCGAATAAGAGTAGGGGGAAACCCCGGTGTAGTGGTGCAGTCCTGCACATCCCAATCAGTTCTACATCCTTAGCGCCATAATAATCAACACTTTGATTGTGGGCGTCTACGGCAAGATAAGGACGTAGCACGTCTGCGCGCGTCTGCTACAAATGTCATGGTCGTCTGCTAGCGCTAGCGCACGATTTCATTATTTTGATGTCGTCGATCTCACGTGATCGATATACACGTGAGAAAATGTGAAAGTTTAAAAAAGTGAAATTATCTCATTTGAAGTTCGGAATAATGATACGAATACTAATATCGATATTTTGGTTAACTGCAATTCTTCTGGTTAGAGTAAAGGCCAAATCGGCTTCAAATCTTAGTCGATGGCAAGATATATGACGTCACTATATACGATTTGGAATTGAATTCGCTTTTATTCCTACACGGGGGCTCGCATGTAGCCCGAAATTTCGATTTTAGTATTCATACTATACTATATGGAACTTTGATCACGAAGATGTTTGAAGGTTCATAGCAAGTGTTATAACAACTTTTCCCAAGATCGCATCGTAGTCAGATCGTCCAGTGTGCGCCGGGCTTTATTTATGACAACTTATTTTTTTTTTTGGTCAAAACTGTCTTAAAAGCATGCATATTTCCGGGGATTATTAGACTCATCGAGCTTTAATCATACATTTTCAGAGCTTTAAATTTTATTTAAGTCACATTTTTCAAAATTTTGATTTAATTCTGGGGGAATTATAATCATTCAAAAATCCCTGTTTTAGCGTGTTAAAGGCCAAAAGCATGCATATTCCCGGGGATTAATCCGGGGGGGGGGGGGGGGGAGGCACTCAACCTTTTTTAGGATGTGGGTGTGCCTCTGCCAATCTCAAAACAGGGGGCTAAGGAGCTAAATGGTTAATTGAGGAAGCTCATTTTTGAGGGTATAAGGAGCGAAAGTGCTCATGGGCAGAGCTAATTTTGAGGGTCTGAAGAGCTAAAAATTTGTTGGGAAATCCCATTTTGGAGGGTCTCGGGAGCTAAAACTATGGTCAGAGCGAATTTGGAGGGTCTATAAGGAGCTAATATATTAAAGTAGTGTATGAATTGACTGTTTTAATATTGACTAAAATAATCTTATGTTTTGGTTTGATTTGGTAAATGTTGAGGTGTATTTCTTGCACCAAGATGAAAGCTATAGAAAATTTGATCTGAATTATGTAGAAAATACACAATTTACATTCAAGTCATAACACCGGAACAAAAGCTTGCCATATTATGATGTACTGTATATTGTGACCGTTCACTAAAAACCTATTTATAGAATAAAATTTCTCTGCAAAACAGAATGTCAGGATAATATACACAGGTGATTACATCATTAATCAGGTCCTTTTGGCTTTACAAAAGTATTCATCGTTGGCTGTAGCATCTTCATATATTAAGCCAACATCTTCTATTATCAGTTTATATAGAGATCCTAAAATAGATACAGCAATTTGAAACATCACATAAATACATTAAATGGAAGTGGAATCTTCTTTCTAATATCGTATAGATCAGAAATAGGCTATTTGGCACCTCAGTCAGACTAATATAGAAAGGTGGTTGCATTGTTTTCAGAGCAAAAGTTTCCATTGGAGGTTTTACAAGCATTCATCATTCGCAAAGCATCTTCATATATTAACCCCTATCGCCAAGAAATGCGTTCTAATTTTAGCTGCTCCCGATCTCACTACTCTAGTACACATGCGGTGCATGTGCTGAGCTGAGTCAGCGGTCGCAACGCTGTAACTCTGTACATGCCACTGCACTGAATTCAGTGGTAAGAGTAGTTCAGTGGTAAGAGTAGTTCACCCTGATAGCAGAAAGTGTTAAAAAATGACGTGATATTTACGTCGTGGTTTTCGTCTTTTTTACGTCCTGTAATTACGTCAATAAGACGACAACTTGCACCAACGCAAGACGTCAAGAGGACGTCTTACTTTGACGTCATCTCTACGTCTTCATTCCTCTTCCCTGATAGCAGAAAGTGTTAAAAATGACGAGATATTTACGTCGCGGTTTTCGTCTTTTTTACGTCCTGTAATTACGTCAATAAGACGACAACTTGCACCAACGCAAGACGTCAAGAGGACGTCTTATTTTGACGTCATCTCTACGTCTTGTACACTGTAAAAAGTGCTACTTTTAGGGGCATGTATAGTGACTGCACCTGAAATGCTGTTTATAAAAAAAAATGTGACCGTGCCGAGCCTCGAACCAGGTTCCGCTGATTGAGAGGCGCTGACGTTACCGATGGACTAATGAATGCTTCTTGCAATTTAGTCATGGGAGTCAAGTAGATAACATGAACTATGTGGTGTCGTAAATTCACTATGTAACAATATGATCTGCTCTAAAACGTACAATCAGTGGTGTAGTGGAGCGTATACGCTTGTATACGCCGTATACGTAAAAAAGAAATTGGACTTTTTCAGGTATACGCGCGTATACTTAAAAGAAATTATCAGGTCTTAAAATTTAAAAATATAGAAATATTGGGAAAAAAAGAAGAATTGTATGACATTTATGAAAAATCGTCGAAATTCATACTCTGTGAGTTGTGTTCCACAGAATTAATTTGTGTTGGCGATCCATATACTCGACAAACTTTTGACAAATCAAACGTACGTATTGCAGTATGATTGCGTATTATTTTTTACGTACATCCGATCCATATCCGGCCGGGCCCGCGGCGCGCGTGTGATGTGCATGTGGCGGACGCGACGGCGTGTGCCCAGCCCGAGGCCACTGGCCGGCGCGGCTAGGTAGCAAGTGCGAGGCTAGCTGCTAGGCTAGGCGCGAGCTGACTATAATTATGCTAGTCCTATAGCCGCTAGGCCATCATCATGGCTCATGCGCCGTACAAATTTATACAATGTACAACTTCAAGGCCAAAAGAGGCGGAGCTGATTTCGTGCAGTGGCCAGGTCCCAGGACCAACTAAGGAATTTCAGCCTTTGAAGTTTGAGGAAAATTGTGGGTGCAACATCCCTATGCATAGACCCTATATTTAATTGTATTTTGATGTGATATTTATTGTGAAAAAGATGGCTTTGAAATCGTGTTTATAATCAGGGCACTGTGAATGTTACACTGTCTAAACTACAAACTTACTACTTGCATTCACTTCTACAACTAATGCATAACTAATAACAACCACTGACGTAGACAGGGGGCACAAGGGGGCCATGCCCCTCCCCCATATTCAGCCACTAAAAAAAAAGCGAGAGCGAAAAAGCGGGAGAAGTGAGAGAGTTTTCGCGCTTCGCGCGGGAAGCGTCTTTTTTTTTTGTAACCAAGCCTAGGCAGATTTCGCATTTTTTCATGAATATTCATGAGGCAGGGTCGGGAAACGGTTCCGATTGGTCTTCATGAAAGCACGGTCGGTGAGGGAAAAAAAGTCCCTGGCCTGCACGTACGTACTCATATTACGTGCAGCGCTATATTTCGATCGTGTGTGTTCAACGTGTAGGCGCCTAGCCTACGTTCATGTATGTAAAAATTGGATTGAGCAGTCAGTTTCAAAATCAAGTTTTGCATTAATTTATTGCATGTGCGTAGATCTAATTTAGTAATTAGCTCTTTTGGTGACACCCTCCTTTTCCGACCAAAATTGACACTGCCACTGGCATTACTCTGAAAATAGGTCTAGGCCTAGGCTATGCGTATATTGACAATTGCCCATCGTAATGTTCTCCACAAATGAACTTTACAACAATATGCAGAATCAAGACACAGACTCTAGGCTAGGTCTAACAACGTTTGAGTCTTACTGTTCACGTTAGAAATTAAATTTCCTTGCATGCACACTGTAATTAGCACTTGCAACCTGCTCCTGTAACGCACATTGCCCTGAGTTAGAAGAACTGCAAGAGTCTTCAGGACTGAAAGAAGCAGACTACTACTAACGTTCCAATACTACTAACGTTAGTACCAAGAAAACAAATTATTTTGGTGACCTTTTAGCTGATTAAAACAAAGTGCGTAACTATTATAGTGGGCGTGTACTACGCCACACCGCACTATAAGTACTTAAGATTACATATAATAAGATAATTGACAGGACTCACCCAACGGCTACTTGTTAAACTCTCCAAACAGACTTTCTGGTAGGTCTTTAGTTCAGTTCAGTGTAACTTCATAGCTTGGGTCTTGTCATGTGTTTGTTCTCGTATTTGCCGATCCCCCGCTCGGTCCGAGTCAGTCCGATTCAGTCCGAGTGCGTCCGAGTAATGTCTAAGTCGGTCAAGTCCGCCCCCACCACACTCTCCCCCGTCGCATAAAAGCAACCTCCCGGGAGGGGCATAGCCCCAATAGAAGGTTGCTTTACCCCGGTGTATGCAACAGAAGGGGGGAGCAGTACGGGGAACGAAGGACCCAGGGGAGTCGTCTACACCCCTTTAAAACCCAAATTACCAACGTCACTATACAAAAATTACGTCACCCAAATTTACAGTGACATTCTATTTTCCTTTTCTTTTCTTTCTGTGCTATCCAATCAAAGGATATATGAATTATAGCAAATCACCCGATAAATCACATAATCCATTAAATAGCCAACATATGGGCCACAGCCCTCAACAACGGGTCAACATTAACAAAGACCAAAAGGAAACTATACAGCAACACAAAAAAGGTACCAACTCATGGCTGTAAGCCTCAAAAACCAGTCCTATCATTTGGATTATAACGTGTGATTTGGATTATGTTTGATTGGAATTATTACTTCCCTTCAAGTTGAAGGCCAGAACACTACATACCTGTCCGACCTAGGTTCCGCTCCAGCCGGTCAAAGTGGGCATGGGAATCCACCACCCACAATGGAGCCGGAGCATTCTCTTTGGAGGAGCGCTTCCTGGGCCGTGACGAATCGATGGCCTGGGACGGGGAACCTTGGCGGTAGGTTTACATCCAGGGGATGCTGCTCGGCCCATCTGCTTCACGGTCACTGGTCTGCTGGGGACGGGTTTTGACTGTGCTAGCAGCGGGTGGAGTGGGCTTGGGGCTGGAGCCAAGCCAAGTGTGGCTTGGTTTTCGGTTGACTGAGGTGCTGGAGCCAAGCCGGGCGTGGTTTGGCCTTCCTCCTTTATCCCCTCTCCCCTCTCCCTCTCCGAGGAAAGTGGAGCAGCAGATGGAGGAGGGGTCACCTCGTCATTCCCCCTAGCTTCCACCGGTGGAGTTGCAGATCCGACCTGAGTCCGTGGATCCGCTGGCTCCGACACATCCATGGGCTCTTCTCGAGCAACTTCAGACTGAGCTTCAGTTTGCTCAGCCTGGGGATCATGGGTCCCTGGATGACCCATCGCGGTGGTATTATCCGGGTTGACCCTGGGGCTGCAGCATCACTAGGACCTCCCGAAGGGGATCCTGTGCGCGCCCCGCCCTCCGGAAGCAGGGCAGCCAGGGTCGGCACGTGTACGAGCACTTAAGGCCGTCTTCTGTGCGGCAGTCAACCTGTTAAACAGGAATGCCAGAACCCGGGGATGTAACAGGCATGCAGGGGAAGTGAGCGGCTGGATGGTAAACCGGGGCTTTTCTGGCCAGCCCATGTGCCTGCATAATGCCCTCATGTCTGCCTCCAGGTCATCTGTGACTGATCCGCGTTTGGCTCTCCAAGAGCCATTTACCAAACGGACCAGCCCCTCGATGGTTCCTCCTCGCGCTTTTGCAAGGGCTTGCGCCATAAAATGCAGCCCTTCGACCCGCCTGCTGGCCAGTCCTTCTGCCCGGCCGGGGACAGGTCGGTAGCAAGCTGGGAAGTGTATATACACAAGTCTCCTCAGCCGGCTTGTGCGCTTAGAGCATCCATCCACAGGCCACGGTTGATCCCGAGACAGTGTTGCCCGGGAGGGACGCCCAGAGGAAACAGATGAGGTGGCAGCTGCGGGAGCAGCCTGTTTGTTCCGAACCCGGTCCGAAGGGAGGTCGGAACTCCTGGTATGGCCCTGTGTAGGGCCATTGGGGCACCTATGCCCCGAACCCTCTTGGGAGGATCTCTACGGCCTTGACCCTCTCGGATCCTCCTCAGAGGTGGTCTGCCCCGTGCCAGCGGCGGATTCCTCAGCCGCCCTGGCAGGGCATGATGACTGCCGTCCCAGATCGGAAGGGCGTTTGGAGAACCCTTCCAAATTGGAAGGGCGGGTCTCCGTGGGGAGCCCTCCATCTGTAGAAGGGCCAAGTCCACCAAAAACTGGGAAATCTGGGGGCACTGTGGGTCGAGGGGCCCGAGGGCCCAAAAAACCCTGCCTCTGCAGTGCTACCCATGCAGCCAAATAACTGCTGGGGAGACCCCCTGCCGATATGGCATAGGGCGGGCTTGCTGGTAGGCCCGTTGACCCCAGCAGATTCAACTCTGTGCTGTAACTGGGAGATTCGCCGCGGTCAAATCGGCGCTGAGCATCCGTTGGTCGATTACCCCCGTGATTCTTTTCACTCTATTAGGAGGGATCACCACCCGATATTGGAGTGTGACCCTGGCCACCCTATCTTGTTCTGGGGTAATCCCGAATTCCATTGGGATGGCCTGCTTTTCCATGACAAGTTCCATGTCCGTGATGTGTACATCAATTCGATGGTGTCGTAGAAAATCTAGCCCGAGAAGCATATCATCCTCAATCGGGGCAACATGGACTTCCTCGTCGAAATGCTGTTGGCCCAGCTGAATTTTGACTGGGCCCACCGCCAACCCCTTCATAGTGAGGTCGCGGCCTGCATTCCTAAGGGTTACTTCCCGGATTGCTAGTGGTTGAGGGTCCAATTTCTTAAGAACCCTATCCGAGATCAACGTGACCTGGGCCGCTGTATCCACTACTGCTCGAAGCAACCGATTGCCGACTTTCAGGCGAACCCGGAGCAATGAGTCAGACCGGAGTTGGCAAACAACAAACTGCTCACCTTTGTCCGGCCCTTCACTCCCATTCAATCGATCGATAGATACTGGCCCGGTAGCGTTGTTGGGCACATCCATGTCGGTGGGTTTGGAATCAGGGGGGTTGGCCTCAGTTGGCTCAACCTGTGGCCCTGATACTCCTGGACCTGCCTCTGGCTCTGATGCACTAAGTGTAGCTGAGTCCAGCTGGTCCACATATTCAATTAACGACTGCACCTGATCCTCTGTTAAGGATTGGGTGCCCTCCAGTAGGGTCTCTTGCTCCTCCTGTGTTGGGTAGGTGGTACCCATGGGTGGTGCATTTCCTACTGGAAGAAACCGGCCATCTCCAGGCCGGGCCAGGGGTTGGCCTCTTCCCCTGACCCATTCACGTTTAAATTGTCTCCATCCTCCACCACAGCCGCCACTCTCTGTGTGGCTATGGCTCTTGGCCCCTCCTTTCGCGGTGATGGACAGGCCTGCTGGAAGTGGCCTTGTCCCCCACAATTGAAAAACGCATTGGCGCGTGTGATAGGAGAGGTGGGACATGAGGAGGCCTGTTGAGATGCTACAGAGGGCCGGGGAGAACCACGTGCTAATCCCGGAGAGGAAGCATGGGTGGGGGCACGCTGCGGTGCTGGTGAAGGAGTCCGAGCCTGCTGGCACAGCTGCTTCACCATGGCCGTCAGCTGTTGCACTTGCTGGGCCAGTGGAGAGATTTGTGCCTCAATGTCCCTCCTCAAATCTACCTGGTACCGGTTGATTTTGGCATTGAGAGTTGCCAGGCTGTGGTCCATTCGGGAGAGCCTGTCATCCTCGCCAGTCAGGTCAGGGGAACGAACGTCCACCCTGTGGACCCTGTTGGCTGCATCCTCCTCGGTGGCCACAAATCGCACTTCTTTGCGGTGCTTGCCAAATACATGCGCAGTCTGCTGTACCCATTGCGCATGGATTGTAGCCTCCTTAATTGTTGAAAACCGGCGATTCAACACCTGTTGACCGATTTCCCGATCGGAGCAGCCCTGACAAAACCGAGTAACGATTTGTCGCTCCACTTGGTCGATGGGAATACCCAGAAATGCCTGAGAGGCTAACTGGGTAAGACGGTCGGCCCAATCAAGTATTGACTCGGCAGGGCCTTGGCGTGCACCGGCAAACTCGACATGGGCAAACTCTGGTTGGAGTTGCCTGTCAAACCTTTCCTCCATGTGGCGGGCTAGGTCGTAAAACTGAGGGGCCGGGTCTCGTTTAACCAGCGTGGTAAAATAGTCTGCCGCTCTGTCTTGGAGACACCAATAGAGCTGCGATGTACATTCCTCTGCTGTCCATCTATGTTGGGCAGCAAATGTTTGGAATTTCCCAAAGAATGTACGCCAGTTACCTGTCCCATTATAAGTTATCGACTTTGGGACTGAGACGGTCCGTGGCGGCCGGAGCAGGGGTGAATTGTCCTGTTGTCTCCGACTTCCCTCAGCGGGAAGGTATCCGGGGGCGTGATGTCCCACCGGATACGCCGCCTGCCGTGTTCCCTGGGAACTGGCAAACGGTGTAGACTGAGGAGAGGAAGACTCCCTCACATTGTCATAGCGCGGGCATGGAGCCCCAGGATGATTCCCATCTGGCCTAGCCCTTGCCCGAGGGTGATGTGGCTCAAATTGGCCCAACCCAAAAAACTGGGTGGGGGCCACCTCCCTATCAGCCTGGAAACCAGGCGGTGCGGAAAGTGCAGATGAGCCACGCCCATTCCCTACCTGAGGGGTCAGGGTGGGTAGCCCCTCCCCCCTGTGTACAGCAGGTGGGGCCGGGGGCGGATAGCGGTCATAATGATACACCGGGGGAACTGAAAAGGCGCCACTGGCCGCAGGCACAGGGCCCAAAGGCATACCATCCAAAGAGGTGGACGGTGTTTCCCCCAATGGAAGACCCCCAGACCGTGACGGAGTGGGGTCACTACCCCCAGGGGGGGTGGGTGCTGGCCGCGGGGGAGAAAAATCTAAATACGGGAGGACGTATTCAGGCCGATGGATGCCAGCCACGTCCGCCCACTCCCGAAAAGAGCCGGGAGAGAACTCCCCTAGACGTGCCCGTATCTGCAGGAGCCGCTGAGCATGATCCGGGTCAATCCCCGGAATGCCGGCCAACTCCTCAGCAGAGCACGAATTAACATGGACTCTGTCCATGGGTGTACTATTAATCAGCACACTGTACTTAAATCTAATCTACTAGCCTAAAAATAAAATATTCAGTACTTATTTTATATCGAAATTATATCCTTCCCGTGCTGAAGAACATGCGGGAATAGCCGCACGACAATAACAATCACACAGTGAATCACCAAGATGCACACAGATAATACATGAAAAACTGCGTGCACATAAAGCGGCCTCAAAAAACAAAACAAAGAAGTCTTGTAGAAAAAATGGAATGGGTACTTACCCCAGCTACTTGGTATCAACGATAGCGTTGTTAGAGGCCGTACAGCTGTCCACTGCCCAGTAACGCACTGGACCAGAACAGAACACCTGCACGCGCAAAGCGGAAGTACAACCGACGCGCGAGCAGAGGGACTATTTATTGTACTAGTTAGTTGTTATTTATTTAGCTATTTATTTATGTTATTTAAATTTACCTCAACAAAATAGAAAAAAGAGCAGACTAGAATACCCTTACTGGGCATACAGTGCTTGAGAAAAAAGCAAAACACCTTGCCCCACTAGAAAGCAGGGAAAAGGAAAGGATGCGAATGCAAAAAAAAATTAAAATTTAAAAATGATTACTAAGCCGAATCTGTGACAAGGCCACAGAAATACATCCACTCAGGTGGAGCTCAGAAAATAGACCTAATGCACTATAATGCAAATGCAAACGAAATTAAAATTTAAAAAATTATGTCTAAGCCGAATCTGTGAAAGAACCACAGAAATACACCCACTCAGGTGAAGCTCAGAAAATAGACTTAGTGCACTAGAATGCAAATGCAAAAGAAATTAAAATTTAAAAATTATTTCTAAGCCGAATCTGTGAAAGAACCACAGAAATACACCCACTCAGGTGAAGCTCAGAAAATAGACTTAATGCACTAGAATGCAAATGCAAAAGAAATTAAAATTTAAAAATTATTTCTAAGCCGAATCTGTGAAAGAACCACAGAAATACACCCACTCAGGTGAAGCTCAGAAAATAGACCTAATGCACTAGAATGCAAATGCAAAAAGAAATTAAAATTAAAAAAAAAAAATTATTTCTATGTATATATTTATTCCGTTGAATGATTATCAACAGAGCCCTTGAGTGGCAGGAATTTATTTATGCTACTTTATTTATCTATCTTGTTGATGTATTATTATCAACTTAGCTCTTGAGTTGTAGGGAGTTATTAATTTATTTAGTTTATTTATTTTATTCTGTTATGCAAAGCAAATGAAGTCTAACCTATCTCATGAGAGAGAGAAAAAAAAAACAACAACATGTGATCACAATCAAATATGATCACGCCCAAAACCGTGGCTTGAGCAAACACATGAATTAAGAATGGACTATCCAATCTCAATAGACACTAAACATCAAAAAGTAAGCAAACGTGCCAACGCCCTCTTGCAGCGAGCGTCGCACAGCCAGCGCTAAACTCGAAGCAATGCCGACATGGCACAGCCTCGCGCAGCGCCAAAAGCAAAAACAGAAACACAGAAAAGCACGTAAAATGTCACGAAAATAAACAATAACCGAACAAATACAATCAAAATCACAGGTCACACAGAACAATCAACGGGAAACTCACGGAAATCACTCACAAAGTAAACGAAATACAGCACCGAAAACGATTAAAAAAGAATATACGAAATTCGAGATCAATTTCGAGGTCGAGTCTACCGCTTGAAAAGTGAGCGAAGCATGTACCCCAACGCAATCGCGACACGATTGGTCCGCGCCTGCTAAATAGGTACCATGCCCGCCGCACACAAACGAATAGTTGGGACCCCACGAAAAAGGATCGAAAAACGCTGACTACGCCAATTATAGTGGGCGTGTACTACGCCACACCGCACTATAAGTACTTAAGATTACATATAATAAGATAATTGACAGGACTCACCCAACGGCTACTTGTTAAACTCTCCAAACAGACTTTCTGGTAGGTCTTTAGTTCAGTTCAGTGTAACTTCATAGCTTGGGTCTTGTCATGTGTTTGTTCTCGTATTTGCCGATCCCCCGCTCGGTCCGAGTCAGTCCGATTCAGTCCGAGTGCGTCCGAGTAATGTCTAAGTCGGTCAAGTCCGCCCCCACCACAATAGTTATTGTAGGTAGATCTAAAATCATCTACATGTAGATCTACCCCCATCATCAATCATTTACTGATTAGATCTAGGTCTTTATTAACTCATCATGCTCATTGACCTTAAAATAACATTCACTTAATCTAAACTTAACTGAAATTGAAAATTGTAACATAATTGGTTTAGTTAGAGTAGATCTAACAGTTAGAGTAGTTAGAGTCTTGGCTAGACATAGCTGCAAATTTGATGATATCACACCATCACATTCCGATTCCATTTTGAAGTTGGGTCTACCACACGTCTATTATTAGGCCAGCATTTTGAGGGATACGTGGAGGCAATTCTAACTCTTATATTAAGATCTAACTTAGATCGATAATAGATTCAGTGCAAAAACGTAGGCTAGGCGCCTACACGTTGAACACATACGATCATAATATGTGTACGTGCGTGCAGGCCAGGGACTTTTTTTCGCCTATACCGCACGGCGACCGTGCTGTCATGAAGACCAATCGGAACCGTTTCCCGACCCTGCGTCATGAATATTCATGAAAAAATGCGAAATCTGCCTAGGCTTGGTTACAAAAAAAAAAGACGCGCGCGGGAAGGGGGAAATAACTCTCCTCTCCCTGCACCAACCCCTGTCACATACAGTGCAGTATTGCGTCCTAATAACTGAAAAGCAGTCATGGGGTCGAACTATAACTTTCCGCCTAAACAAATTGTTTGCTACAATCCGTTTTCTTTCTCTTAAATTTGCTAAAACGTCAGAGCTTTCGCGCTTCGCGCGGGAAGGAGGGAAACTCCTCCTTCCTGCACCCACCCCTATTACATACCGTGCCGTATTGCTCCAAATAATTGAAAAAGCAGTCGGTTCGTCGAACTATAACTTTCCGCCTTTGTTTGCTCCAAGCCGTTATCTTTCTCTCAAATTTGCTAAAATATCAGAGCCTTCGCGCTTCGCGCGGGAAGGGGGAACCCCCCCCCCCCCCCTCCCTGCGCCCATCCCTGTTGCAGAGCAGTATTACACCCAAATAACTGAAAAGCAGTCCGGACGTCGAAATAACTTTCCGCCTGAAAAAGGTGCTATACGAGCCGTTATCTTTCTCTCAAATTTGCTATAAAAAAGAGCTTTCGCGCTCCGAGCAGGAAGGGGAAATTACCCCCTTCCTGAATCCACCCCTGTTACATACAATGCTGTATTGCGTCCAAATATCTGTAAAGCAGTCCTGACCTCGAAATACCTTTTCCCCTAAAGAAAGGGGGTGCTACGAGCAGTTATCTTTCTCTCAAATTTGCTATAAAACGTCAGAGCTTTCGCGCTTCGCACGGAAGGGGGGAATCATCCCCATCCCTGCAACCACCCCCTGGGGAGCACGCACCAATTTCGCACTCTTCGCGTGCTCACAACCGCCCCCTAAAATGACATCCTGGCTGTGCGGTTGAATCCTTCACGTCTGGCGGTAGGGGTATATATCCCCCCAAAATATGAGGTGGGGTAATGGCCTGTTAATTCACTAAAAATCTAGTTTTTGAAGGTTTGAAATGCGAAAATTTTCGAAAGCTCGATCGCTTTGCTCCCTCGCATAATTATTATCTTTCAGGATCTCGTAATTTCGCGCCCCCCAGTAGGCCTATATTGTTCTTAAATAGCTTAAAGGGTTCAAAATTTGAAAAAAATAAAGATGTAATTGCTTTGCTCGATCATGTATGTGTCATATGACTCCTGCTAAATACTGCGCCCCCGATGTAAGATAAATAAAGTGTATAAAACAGCATTTGCAAAGGTTCAACTTTTGGAAGAAATCTCAACTTCAGGTACCCTCGCTGAATTTCTTGACTCTTTCTCAAGCTTTTCAGGGTTTTTGTTAGTTTTGCTCCCGATTGTAGAAGTGAGGGAACAGAAAACCGCTTATCAATGCATAAAATTCGAGCTTCTCTACCGCTCAATTGCAAAATTTCCTGGGTAAAATGCACAAGAAATTGCGTTTTTTAGGGTTACAAATTGAAAAATTTGGCGCTCGGTCGCTTTGCTCCCTCGCTGACATAGATAGGTTTGGGAACTCGGGGGGGGGGGGGGGTGCATGTGAGCGTGGGCGTGTTTAGCCGTCCTCGGAAGCCGGACAATAGTCCTCGAACGACGAACAATGAATATGTGCCTCATTCCGTCGACTGTCCGAGGACGGAGGAACAATAGAGGAACAATACTTGTCCTCGGAAGTAAAGCAATACAAGACTGAGTGTGTGTGTGTGTGTGTGTGGGTGTGGGCCTGTTTAGCAGTATGTCCGAGGACATTTTCGGACAGCGAACAAAAAAAATATCATGAGAACAATGGTCCTCGGAAGCCGGACAATAGTCCTCGAACGTCGAACAATGAATTTGTGCTTTATTCCGTCGACTGTCCGAGGACGAGGAACAATAGAGGAACAATACTTGTCCTCGGAAGTAAAGCCATGTAAACCTGTATGAGGGTGAGTGTGTGTGTGTTTTCTTGTCAGGTCACGGGGGGGGGGGGGGGGGGTATTATGTTTGTGAATCACCACCACAGCACGGTGCATCGCCTCGTCGTAACTTGGTGCTCTGAGGATTGAGCTATCAGTATAAGGGAGTATACCCAAAAAAATATTTACCACTACAACACTGCGTACAATGTGAGTTAGTCCAGCGGTAATGCCAGCAATTCTCGATCAGCGGACCCTGGTTCGAAGCTCGCCCAAATCATTTTTTTTAATGAATATTTAGCAGTTTAAGGAGCCGGTCCAGCTCCCGTGAAAGTGCTGAAATAGCACGCTGTGTGCATTCAATAGCACTCTGAGTGCAGTCCCTATGCATGTCCTCAAAAAGTGCTAAATACAGCACTTCAGTTTTTACAGTGTACAGATGACGTCAAAATAAGACGTCCTCTTGACGTCTTGCGTTGGTGCAAGTTGTCGTCTTATTGACGTAATTACAGGACGTAAAAAATACGAAAACCACGACGTAAATATCACGTAATTTTTACCACTTTCTGCTATCAGGGCAGTGGTATGCACTGAACTCGATGTCGCATGCAGATTGATCTCGCTGAGCTTGCCCCCTAGCACTAGGGGGCACTAGGCCGCCCAGCTCTGGCCTGGGAGGCTAGGTCGTGGGCGACCGTTCCCGGACACTGGGCTATAGGGCCAGGGAGCGAGTCGGAAGCCAATCGAGGTGCGGTTAGTGAAAATCGCATCATCATGGGAGCGGCCCGAGAAGGTTGAAAATGGGGGACGTCACCCGGGGGGGGGGGGGGGGGGGGGCACTCACATATAATGTCACACATGTATGTGCCGCTGTGACGTCCCCCATTTTCAACCTTCTCGGGCCGCTCCCATGATATGCGATTTTCACTAACCGCACCGATATTGGCTTCCGACTCGCTCCCTAGATATGAGAAAACAATGCGCACAGCACATTGTCCGGGAACGGTCACTCCCTAGCCTCCCAGGCCAGCGCAGCGGAGGGAGTAGGCGGCGGCGGCTCAGCGAGATCAATCTGCATGCGACATCGAGTTCTGAATTCAGTGCAGCAGTGGCGATGGTATGTATAGCGTTAAAGACAGCGCTGCGGCCGCTGACCATGCCGCTGACTCAGCTCAGCACATGCACCGCATGTGTACCAGAGCAGTGAGATCGGGAGCAGCTAAAATAAGCTCTGCCCATGAGCCCTTTCGCTCCTTAGTCCCTCAAAAATGAGCTTCCTCAATTAACCATTTAGCTCCGTAGCCCCCTGTTTTGAGATTGGCAGAGGACACCCACATCCTAAAACAGGTTGAGTGCCGCTCCCGGGGGACGTCACAGCGGCACATACACGGTGTGACATTATTATATGAGTGTCCCCCCCCCCCCCCCCTCGGGGATTAATGTAGCCTTTTGACAAGGGCTCGTGACTTGGCTATTTTCCTCGTCATGCTGTGCCTGAGATGAGACTAGCCGGCGACGAAAAGAATCAACACGGCCCGGATGAACGCGCGATCGAGCGACTTTAGTCGCGAGGCCTTTTGGAACCTGGGTTTCCATCGTCCGATATGAATTATTCACGAGTTGACATTCGTATGCTAACACGCCTACCGAGGATTATCGACCAATCACAACGGTATCTGCGGGGCTTGCTTTCCATGATTGATGTACTACTAGTAGTAGCTTGCACGGGCCGCGCTAGCTCGAGATGAAGGCGAATTTGCATATACCAAATGTATGCTGACGTCATGCGAAGATACGTTTGCTGATTGGCTCCTACCTATAAGGTAGCAGATCCTCGCTAGGAACAACGGATAACATAAGAAATACAGGCCAGGTTCCAAAAGGCCCTCGGACTCACCTCGCTCGATCGCGCATTAACCGGGCTGGGCGGCTAGTCTTGTTATGCAGCCACTACTAGCTTACTTGCCGAGAAAAATAGCCAAGTCACGAGGGCCTTGTCAAAAGGCTAGGATTAATGCGGGGTCCTTTCCACTTTTTGAGCCTTCATTAAGCTTTTTGAGAGTCTCAAATTACACGTAAGCCACATTTACACTACTAGTTAGAGGACTGTGATCAGAACTGGATCTAATAATTCACCATTATTTGCCACTGTTCTTCCTGCTGCAGACTCTGTTCATTGCTTGATTGGATGCATTTAACTCACAGAGGTAATTCAAGAAGCAAGTGGACCTAGTTCTTATTTACTAGTAAATTCAAGGTAATACTAGAGGAACTATAATAATTCTTAAAATCCTTCTTAAAATCCATGTTTTCACGTGTTAACCCTATGGCAGATGACTCTGTCAAAGAGCAGGCATGATACCGGGGATTCATAGTGGCATGCATTGACAATAAACTTGGTTCAAGGAATGTTTTCTTACTATCCATCCTTTCTCTCGTGCAAAAATCAGACTTGAAAAAGATATCAAGATATGAAATATCAAGACAAAATTAGATATCTTGTCCGGGATCTTGTCACGTGTTATACCACAACTCATAGTTAATTAACCATTTTATGCTTAAAGGTGTGGCGATGCTTCGAGCCTTCGGGCTTATTTCGTCATACCTCTGTATGTTGTTATACGTTCTATTACTGTATACGATTTATTATTCATGTCTATATATTGTGATCATATTTACTCTAAAATGTTAGTCTTGATTTCATTTCCATGTTCACGCTATATCAGCTGTTGTACCATACAGGAAAATAAATAAATAAATAAATAATAAATAATAATACCTATTGCGAACGTCTGTTTTAACACAGCAATTTACCCCTGTCGAATGTACTACGGAAGTAGGTGAGAGTAATATGTCTTGATACTATTAAAATTCTTTGGTACACATACACAAAACTTGTAGTATAAACGTCGCGTCGTATACGAAAGTCCATACGTGGCCAAAATATTATACCGTATACATGTATTTACAGTTAACAACAAAATTATTCATACCCCTTGGAAAATTCTAGTTTTTTGCATTTTTCCTAAAAATGAATGGTTAACTGAATTCAATTGCACATCACATGAATACATTTAGTTATCATCTGCAAATGAATGCTGTTTCTGGTTTCAGATCATTTGCATAACAATAGAAAGGGTGAATTATCCAAACTAGGTGATGTTCAAAATTATTCATACCCTTGGTGATTTATTGACTTTGTCAATCAGTATGAATCCAGTCCTTGTGATTAATGCTCGTAACACTTTCTTCACACTGTCACAATGCTTCTGGAGGTCTCTACTGAGATATCAGGCCAATACCTGGTCTCCAATGGCCCAATCTCCTTGAGGATGTTGTCCACACATGCCATCACCTGGTCTTCAGGGGATTCGATGGATTTAAAGCAGATTTTGTGTTTGCAGGTGGTGTAGTTTTAGACGTCATGAGGATAGGACTATGATATTGATATTTTCGTTAATATTCCTTACATTTTAATGACAATTCTGTATCTAAGTTGAAACAAAGCACTCTTCCTGGAGAGACTTCCCTAGAGGCATTCATTGTTGCACTGTCAAGGGAAGGTATTTCCTGATACTTTTGTTCCATTATGTTTAGGGAGGCCATGGTAGTTGTCTAAAGGTTGGATGGTGCCAATTTTATCAGTTTATTCAGTTACACTGATTGACACATTTTTGATATGGACACCTGCAAGTGGGTACTCTAGTGAAGCTTAAAATACTGATCTTTATGCTCCAGTGCACTGTCAAACTGGTAGCATTTTGTGCACTGCAGCTGGTAACATGGAGGACATTATGGTATAAATTTGGTTTACATTCATTTTGATATCAAGGATTGTAGCTTTCATACCAAAGATACAAAGAATATACCATATGAAGATTGATATACAGTAACAGTCAATGTGGGATATGTATGGTACTCAAAGGTTACATACTGTTATTCATGGTGACCTGACGTTAGAGTCATGAAATGACTTTAATATCACCAACATGGCCTTCCTGAGCACTCTGATTAAGAATGGGGCCAATGAATAAAGGTGAACCCTCCCACAGGCAGTGCAAAAGGGAAGGGCTCTTCAGGAATGGTGCTTTGCTTCATAAGTAGATACAGAATTTTCATTAAAATGCATGGAATAAATGACCGAAAATTTCAGTATCATAGTCCTGTCATCATGAAGTCGATAACTGCATCACCTGTAGGACACAAAATCGAATGAACTCCCTGAAGGTCAGGTGAAGGCATGTGTGGACACATCCTCAAGGAGATTGAGCCATTGGAGAACAGGTACTGGCCTGATATCCCAGCAGAGACCCCTCCGGAAGCCTTGTGACGGTGTATTAAAATGGTGTATTAAAATAAAGTGAATTACAAGCATTAATCACAAGGATCGGATTCATACTGATTGACAAAGTCAATAAATCACCAAGGGTATGAATAATTTTGAACATCGCCCAGTTTGGATAACTCACCTTTTCTATTGTTATGCAAATGAGGTGAAACCGGAAATGGCATTCATTTGCAGATGATAACGAAATGTATCCAAGTGATGTGCAAGTAACTTCATTTAACCATTCATTTTTAGGAAAAATGCAAAAAACGAGAATTTTCCAAGGGGTATGAATAGTTTTGGTGTTAACTGTATATATTATGCCGCGGTACCGTACTTTGTTTCCGATTCGCGCGCCTAACCTGCTAACTGACGACGTCGAGCATCAGGGGCGGATCCATGGAGAGGGCGGGGGAGGGGGTGGCGAATCGGCCGCGACCCCCCTTTTGAAACCCAATTTAAGTACATAATTTAAAAAAAATGCCTTCTTAATTGCGTACTTTTCCGGCTCCGGCCCCCTATTTTACAAAATCCTGGATCAGCCCCTGCAAACAGTAACATCATAAACTAAACTTACGAAATAAAAATAGGACAACCTGTAAATTTCAAATACCACTGGTACCTTACCGTGTGAGACTCGGTATGAAGGAATTGTAGGTTTTTGTTTTCATGATTTTTGGTTAGAAGAAAAAGATAAAACAAAAACTGTACGGTATGTTGGATTAAAAAAAAAACTTTTATACTTTTGCCCTTTCATCCGATTTCATTCACTAGTGTACGGGCCTTGGGGGCTACAGCCCCCCCCCCCCCCCAAGTTCACGCCAAAAAAAAAGAGGAAAGAAAAAAAATCAAATTACCATCCGGATATAGTTATGACAAAATTACATTTTCATTTAAAAAGGGTCTAATTTATTTTGCACTCTCGTTTCGCTCGCTTGTAAGTTTTCAGCAAGTGGGCCCCCTATGCCTATGCTCAGCCCCCTCAATTACGCCACTGGCTAATTCTAAAATGCATCCCCTTAGGCAATGGGATGTCCCCCCCCCCCCCCCCCCCCCCCCCCCGAGGATTTTCAAAGTTCCGATATTCGGGCAACCACCACTTCATATTTGGGCAACGAGGTGACAGAATATCCACATTTTTGGGTGGCGAGGTTTAGAGATTAAAATGTTGATATTCGGGCAAAAGCCCTCTCCTTGCGAAAATGCGCACATTACACAAGGTGGACATTTTTGAGAGAGCGAAACGACCGAGAACGCGGAGGACCCGAGCGCGGGGTGGTCAGAGAGAGGAGTGCCCCCCCCCCCCCCCCTTAGGAAAAATCTTGGCATAAAATAAACTTTCAGTTGCATTTTAGATACAAGACCAAAACTTTTTTTGTCAAGGGTGCACGGGCCTGTCTTCATTATTATTCCTAAGTTTAGCTGGCTTCATAACCTATATAGCCTTTACTTAACTTCGCGAGGTTCATTGCGGCCGGATATAGTCTCCATAATTGATGATGATTTAACAGCGATTTGATTGGGGGGGGGGGGTTGTCTGCCCCTTCAAATACGCTACGGTCCAGCCAATATGTTTTTGACGAGTCAAAATTTCAGTCAAGAGGCAGACATCAATACAGATTTCAGAGGTCTATCCTTGATCGTATACTTCATCCTCATGTTAGTGTCTATACCACCGTCAAAAGCGAAGGCTATCACTATATACATTACTTTTTATATACATGGCTGGTACGGTGGATCAGCAGAGGTGGGGAGATTTCCCCGCCCATGGGCCGCTCGATATTTTGGCATGAGGGCCGGACGATTTGTGGTCTGAATGCCGGTAGATATAATAGTTCTATATAGTTGAATGGGCCGGTCACATCGTAATTCCCCAAGCAAATTTCAGTCTCAGTCCGCCCCTGCCCGAAGTAAACAAACCTGAATTTTGCTGAACAGCCCTAATAAATAGCAAGCCCAATACACCTGTTTACTAAGTGATTCAAATTTATGGATGTTTCTTTCCTGGGGACCTAGTAACAAGGTACTCCATTAACCTGTTATTAATGAATGAACTACAATACTTGGAATCCAGTTTGAATCCAGTTTGCATACATTACTTGTTGCTATGTCTAACAAGCCTCTGGCAAGCTTTCAGGTTGTCAAGAAAAACCTTTGTTTCAAAAGTATGCATAAAATTTGAATCACTTAGTAAACAGGTCTATTGAAATCACGCTGACGTCCACCCATTGGATCCACTCATTGAAGGGCATGCCTACTGGTACGTGGTATCATGAGTCTTAATTAGTGGATGCAATGTGAATAGACCGGTTCTGTAATGTATACAAATTTATGCACATAATATTCTCTTAGCACCTATAATCACGAGCTATTCCATGAACCTGATTTTTATAAATGAGCCTCAATGCTTGGAATCCATTTTGCATGCATTATTTGTTGCTATGTCCGGCAAGCATCCGGCAAGCTTTCAGGTTGTCAAGAACAACCTTTGTTTGAAAGGTATGCATAAAATTGGTATGTATAAATTTGCATACATTACCAAAGCGGGCTATTAACAAGGCCATCGATTAGGATGGCTGCGGAGGAGGGTCCTATATCATGTTTCATATTTTCACGCTCCCTTTCCCCTCTCCCTTTGACTTTGTCCCCTTCTCCTCTTCCAGATTTGATTGGTGGATCGTGCCTCTCATGCCCCGGTATTTACGCCACTATCAATGAAACCCCCTTAAAGAAATTACTTTCAAAACTCTTTGTTCTCATAAAAAAATTAAATCTGCTTTTAATATAATTCGAAGTTGGGATATTATCAGACAAGGACATAATTATAATTTTATCCCAATTTATTTTTAATGGAATTATGAGGTTGTTTATTCAGAGCTTCTGATCAAAATCAAGAAAACGGATCTTTAAAACTCAATTCCCTCAAGTCAGGTAAAAGCATTTGGATAATGTGCTTTATAGGTCTACAATGCCTGTGTGCATTATCTATAGATTTCTATGAGTGGGGATGTTGCTTCAGTTGCGTTGATGATTATAAACGAATAAAAATATGTCAAAATAATAAAACAGCCCACAATTTTCTCTGTATATATAGGCTTTATTAGTACATGTAATTTATTATGTGCCCCGATTTTCCTTTGGTTGTACTCATCTGAAACTTTTTTGTTATATAGTTGGATTTTTTTTGGGGGGGGATGGGCAAACTGCCCTCATGCCCCCTTCAAATACGCTAGTGGTTTTATGTGTATTGGATTTTTCGAAAACTTGTATAGTACAAAGGTGATTGACACATTGTAAAAATCTTTCGCTCCGGGGGGGCGAATTCTCCTCCACAAGAGCCATGTTTGACGTACTTGGTTAATTTGACAAGATGCATTTGGAACTGCATCTATTAATATATATCAATTAATATATATACGCTAAGGATTTAGGGCCCTTTTTTTTTTGTTCAAATAGGCTCCTCCCCTGGCCCTTTCGGTCCCCGCCTTTTGGTACCCACGGGTGGGGAATGGTTCTTAGAGTGGTGGGAGGCACTTCTTAAGGGCTGACGTGCCGTCCATATTTCATAAATTCATTTTTAAACATTGAATTTCCGCAGGGGAGGTATGCCAAATTAGAACAGCGTGTATACTCCAAGCATAGACTCCAATGCCATATTCGCATGTATGGCTTCAATGTATACGACGCAACACACGTGTTACATAGTATTCATTCCCACAGCGCACGACAAGCACATGTTTATAGCTACGGTACTATGTTTCACGCATAGAGTTTATACAGGTCTGTGATAACTCATACACACAGTTTAGTGTGTATGTAACTTTATGGTTTCATGGTGGTCGCCGGGGGGGGGGGGGGGGGGGGGGGTATGTCTCAATCAAGAAAAAGGGTATCAAATTCAGAGACTGATAAGAAGAAGGGAGGGGGGGTAGGCCTATAGTTCGGTAATGTGCTCCAAATTAGGTTACATTTCTTTTACGGTTCCTTTTTGGATAAAAAGAGGTCTATGGTGATGATGTAGGCCTAATCCTCAAATATAGGATGTAAAATACCAAGCAAGATGTTGCTGTTAATGGTATAAAATCAGAGATAGACGGGTTTCCCTGTTTAGGGTATCAAAATCTGCCCCTGTACTTCAGTGATTTACGCGGATAATGTACAAGTCTCAATGAGACATCCCCTGGGGCGGTCGTCGCGATCGATTCGGATCGATTTAGAAGCCCGTAAACTTTTCTGCCCTTTATTTGTGAAAATTCGGCTCATTTGGAAGTTCTATTTATTTTTTAAATTAATTAATTAATTATTTTATTCACTTATCTTTGGGGGTGAAGGGGTGAAGAGCAGGAATATAAATATTTAAAAAAAAAGAGGAGGGGGATTTAGGCCACTTCATATTTTAGGACTCTTTATAATCAATTTGATTTATTTCTACTTTTTACTTATATCATAGGGTAAACTTCCTTTTACGACAGCCACCCAACATGAAACAATGTATAGGGTTAGGCGGCTGGGGTGAGTGTTAAGGTTTAGGGTTATGGTTTAGTGTTTACGTAACCGCACATTTGGGTGGCTGTCGCATAAGGCATTATATTATCAACAACGACAGTGGCATGAAAGGGGAAAATGGCCCTCATACCATACCAGTGGCGTATCTAGGTATTCTGGCGCCCGGGACAAACTATCAAATCTGCACCCCCCCCCCCCCCCCCCCCACCATGCCCAAACTCAGATTAATGAGCGTTTTAAATTTAGAAATGATGCTACGTGAAAGTGAGTTTTGATGCACATAAGCCGGGGTTATGATATAAGCGAGGGAGCAACGCGACCGAGCGGCAGACCCCCCCCCCCAATTTCCACCCCTCAAAGTGAAATTTCTTATGTATTCTACCTTTACCCCCCCCCCCCAAAAAAAAAAAAAAAAAAAATCCAAGGGAATACAGCGACCTACCAACAGATTTTTTTTGTTGAAATTTTGAGTATTCCTATTTTGGGGGCCCAAAATAAATGAAATCCCTGAAGAAATAAATTTGAGGATATTTAGTAAGGTAATTGCAAGGCAAATTTATGATTTCTTTCGAATGTTCTGTAGGCCTACCTTGAAAGTGCTTTTTATGCACTTATATCCCATGTGGGGGCGCAAAATTTAACAAGCTCCTGCCTAATGCGGGGAAGGGGGGGGGGGCAAATAAATTACATGTAGTCAATTGGAATTTGATCGTAATTATGCGAGGGAGCGAAGCGACCGAGTTTTAGAAAGTTTCAGCATTCTCGCCCTTTTCTTTCTCTTTTGCGTTTTTTCCGCCCCCTCCCCCTTCAAGTGCCGCCTGGGGCACGTGCCCCCTCTGCCCCCATAAATACGCCACTGCCTCATACCGCTGGAAACACTATGGATATACTATTTTAATTATATCCATGCTCTATGTGCGAGAATCCCGCCCCGGTGTAAATGAGATCGTGTGTCATCCACAGGCCACAGGGCCGACGTACCATAACTAAAATTATTATTAAGTCATTCATAAAGTAAAACAATCGTCATTTAGTCTTCATCAAAATTAAAATGTTTTTTCTTCAGACCTCATGTAAGATTTGGATAAGTAACACATATTAATATGTTGTACTTCTCGGTAAAAAAATAACACTTTACCCGACTTTTCTTTTCATTCACTTTATTGTTGTGACAAAATATTTAATACGGTACGGTGATTAATGATAAACACAGCTAGCGCCCGTGGATGTCCACGGGCTGCTTCTGCTAGTCAATGTATATAATAGGCCTACAAAAGAGGGGTAGAGGAGAGAGAGAGAGAGAGAAAAGAGGGGGATGGAGGGAGGGAGAGAGAGGGAGGGGGGGGGGGGGAGAGGAGAACACGAATGTAAATACGAAGAACTAACAGTATGATTGGACAGGTGGCGACAATGATGATTGATTTCCAGTTCACAAACATTAGACCCATTCTGCATGTAGGATTATTAAAGGGAAATCCAGCCTGATATCGAGTTGGTTTTAAAAGAAGGAGAAAAATTAAAGAAACATGCAGATCAATAAAAGTTTGATCAAAATCCGAAAGAAATAAGAAAGTTATGAATCTTTGCAGTTGTAATCAATCAAACACAAAAATTGAAATGGCTATACTCCGCGACGTATCTTGTGAGCTCCTTTCCCATTTTCCTTTTACTAAAAGAAAATCATAAATTTTCACTATTTCTAAAGAAAATATTTAATCATGCATACAACATATATATAGTCATTGCATTATGTTTTTACACAGAACCTGCATGAAGCAAAACATGTATCACTAATTTTTAAGAAAATTAAAAGAATTATAAAATTTTATTTATGTACAGACCTTTTGGGAGAGGAGCTCGCGAGAAAGATATGTCACACTAAGTTGCCAATTTGTGTTTGATTGACTACAACTTCAAAAACTCTTCCTAATTATATGTATGATATATGATGTATGTCATTTTCTTTTTTCTGGTGTGATTTTGCTTTCACTAATCGGTTTCTCTCATTTTTTTGCTTTTATATATTAAAATCAACTGAATACTAGGTGAACTTCCCCTTTAAGTAAATAACATGTAGTACGTGCCACATTATTAGCGGGATATATATACTGCCATACTTGCGATAGGCATATACATATAGTTATGATGATGTGTGAGGCCAAGGATTTCAGCATGAGAAAAGAAAACAAAGACAGTGGATCATTATGTTTCCACCTCTCTGCATGTGCTTTATACGAACTCAGTAAAACACTGTATGAAAAATACATACTAATGTAATATTATAAATTACATTGCTTTACGTTGCACATTCAATTAAGGAAAAAAATCAATCCAGAATTTAATTTGCATTTCTTAAAACCATAATGAGAGGAACTTAACTTAATAGAACTGAAGGGAGATTATCAGAGACGATTGTGGTAGAGATTTAACAAGATATTTCAAAAGGATAAAGATGGATGCATCATGTAGTGATACTTTATTATGTAAAGAACTGATGATAAGTTATAAAGAGCATGGACATTATATAGAATATATAGAATGAACAAGAGAGATTTCAGAAAGTGATACTGTAGAGGGATGAATGTAAATGAAGCTGTGTGATAGAGAGAAGAGAAGAAAAATAATTACAGTTTTGAGTGGTAAGTTTGTAGAACAGGATGAATTCCTAACATTTAAAACATGGTGTTGATAAAACTAATGTTATTTTGCTTGGCCTCTGCTTTTGTTTATAGATCCTGCCAAAATGTTCTCATTATCTTTTTGTCATAGTTATATTGAATGATAAAAGTGATGAATTTTGCATGTTATTCATCCCTAAGTCAAGACAATGCTTTTGCAACATAACAATGTCGTTGGGAAGGCCCCCTATTATGCCTATGTAGTCTTAAATCCGTTCCTTACAACAATGTTACTTCGATATACTTTTTGCACCTCGCATTTTGCATGATCTCTATAAAACAATGACAATAACACTATTGTCATTTCAGTCGGCTTCGGCTTCATCTATTAATTTTTATCAAAACCATGATTTTGTTGATGTAATACCTCGTAATGTTTCCGATTGTCCTCTTGCAGCTTTTTAATTAAGTTATCGCGTCATACTTCAAATATTAATATTTTTTCTATGGTCTAAGTGTTATAGTAACTGATAAAAGTGATCAGTTGGCTAACATCTTGAGTTTGTTTCTTCAGCGAGTAATGACAGGTTTTATTTTTATTTTTATTTTTTTCAAATCAAACATGAATTGCTCTCTTTGACCACTAGTATCCAGTGACTATCTACGGGGGGGGGGGCAGAGGAGGCACGTGCTCCGGGCGGAACTTGAAGGACGCAAAAAACTCAAAAGAGAGGGGGAAAAGGTGGAGTAATACAAGAAAATTTATGGTCTTTGATGGTTATTTGCGCCCCAGTCCAGGACAAAATGCGTAAGAAATTGTGTTTTATAAGGTTTGAAATGCGAAAATTTTCTAAAGCTCGGTGGCTTTGCTTCTTCGCATAATTATGTTCAGGACCTAGCTGTTTCGTGCCCCCAATGGCGTTTTTAAACTGTTAACCATGCATTAATTGACTCTAGTTGCTTTGCCCCCCCCCCCTGCATAAGGCAGGAGCTTGTTAACTTTTGGACCCCCATAAAAGCACTTTCAAAATATAGAACATTCGAAAGAAATCCTAAATTTGCCTTGCTAAATTCCTCAAATATATTTCTTCAGGATTTTCATTCATTTTCGCCCCAAAATTGGAATGTTCAGGGGGGAAACTCCCCCCTCCCTGCACCCCCTCCCTGCACCCACCCCCTGGGGAGCACGCTTCGCGTGCTCAACCGCACACATAGACAAATTAAACCGCACCCCTAAAATGAAATCCTGGCTAGGCGGCTGGTTCGAGATCAGAGCTAACGAACGAGAGACAGAATTATCGGTCTACTATGATAAACGCTATATGTAAAAATAAGCCAGCATAGGCCTACATGTATAGTCTTGATGACTATCTTTATGCATGCAGGAAGTATTTGACCCTTGTCCTCTCCCCAATCAAATCTCTACATAATGTAAGTATACAGTGGTGTGTTTAAGGCGCCCTTTGTTTCATTTTTTTTTTTTTTTAATAATTGAAAGTTACAAAAGAAATTTCCAAAGTCAGTATCGACTGACTGACTGACTGACTGCATGCATGATAGTCAACTATACCAGCACGTGACTTCAGAAGTTCGTAGAAGGCAAGGGGGTTGTTTGGTGAATGAGCATGCATGATGCAACGTGTCTAATGAAGAAGAAAAAATTGTATGGGGCAGCCCCCCCCCCCCTTCTTAACCCTCCCGGTTCCGCGGCCCATGTTATACATTTAGTTCTTTAAAAAAAAAAATTCTGAACTTCGAACTCAACTGCGGGTGAAATAAGTAGGGCTACCAGTGCCGTCACCAGCTTTTTTCAAGGAGGGGGGTGCGCCTTTTGGCAGGGGCGGATCCAGGATTGAGTATGAGAGGGGGCACACAAATGAAGATTTGTCACCTTTTGGAAAAGGTAGACCCGTAAAAAAAATCCCCCCCCCCCCCCGGCGACGCCCATGGCTACGAATTTATATGGGATTGCCATTCAATTTCGCGATATGCGCGCAGCATGCAGCGCCACCGTTGTCCTCTTCTGCGTCATACGTGTTTCTCTGATCATCCGGAATGGCTCATGTTGCAAGGCTAATATCTGGCTGTCGCCACTCTTTTCAGACAATCCTCCAACGTAATGTAAGTCTAAATGATATATCCATTCTTAAGGTTGTATTTTCATTGAAATTCCTGTTGTTAACTCATTGTTAGAGAGCTCAGTTTATAAAGCTCTATTTCATAACAGTCCCATATATTTAAATCAGTGTCACGATTTCGTCAGGTCCTCGTTAATCTTAAACTAAAAAGCATGATATTGTTAACGTTAGTTATATTAATAAAAAATAGATCATGTTTTTATTGCTAAATAAATTCTTAAGCACTCATACAATTACAGGATCTAGAGTATTTGTTACAATCAATATTCTGTCAGCAATTTTTATTCATTTTTCTAGCACATCTCAAAATGCGACATTGAACACATGCTCATAGTCATACCACATCAGCAAGCAATGGTCTTATTCACACCACGAATAGTGGTCATATTGACCACTACGAATACAAAATGCAAAAATAGTTTGTATTTTCTGTCGCGTGTAGTAAAGGTATGGGGGGAAAATAAGATAAACATTTTAAATACTTTGCTTTCAAATTCAACCCTTAAAAATCTCACTCCTACCTCAAATCACTCCCGGGTACATTTCTGTAAAATAGTTGGTATTTTCTGTCGCATGTACTAAAGGTATGGGGGGGAAAATAAGATAAATATTTTAAATACTTGCTTTCAAATTCAGCCCTTAAAAATCTCACTCCTACCTCAAATGGCCGTTAGGAAGAACTTTTGATATTTACAGCAAAATCCAAAGTCAAAATCTTGTCCAAAACCCGGAGAAATCCCCGCCGATTTGTTTCGCGATCGCGTGTTGTTTACAAACTGCCGATGTCTTAGACTAAAATCGGCCAATATAATTTTTGTCCACGAAGAAACTCGGGATCGCAAGGGCACATCGATCTTTACGATCGCGCACACAGAAAATCGGAACTTTTCCGTGTACGCCATAGGGACCGAATTTTTGAGGACAAAACTCTTTTGGGGAGATGTCAGCGCCCGCGGAGACCAGGAAATGTACACAATGACTCCGATAGCTCGTTTCGCGAGAATCAACAGTAAATTGCGGATTTCATTTTTGTAAATATCTTTTCCAACATTGGTGAGTTGAATTTATTGTATTTCTTGGATATTTTGGGGTCGGTTTTTGAAAATTAAATGCCGATTTTGAGTGAATATTGGTGACTTTTGTGCAGTGGTGTTTTAAAAAGATGAGGTGTATGACTGCCTACATTATACACACGAAGTATAGGAATGTACCTATGAGTGCCTCAAATGGCCGTTAGGAACACTCATAGCTACATTCCTATACTTCGTGTGTATAATTTAGGCAGTCATACACCTCAACTTTTTAAAACACCACTGCACAAAAGTCACAAACATTCACTCAAAATCGGCATTTAATTTACAAAAACCGACCACTAAATATCCATGAAATACAATAAATTCAACTCACCGATGTTGGAAAAGATATTTCCAAAAACCAAATCCGTAATTTACTGTTGATTCTCGCGAAACGAGCTATCGGAGTCATTGTGTACATTTCCTGGTCGCCGCGGGCGCTGACATCTCCCCAAAAGAGTTTTGTCCTTAAAAATTCGGTCCGTATGTGGCATACACGGAAAGTCCCGATTTTCTGTGTGCGCGATCGTAAAGATCACTGTGCGCTTGCGATCCCGAGTTTCTTCGTGGACAAAAATTTTATTGGCCGATTTTAGTCTAAGACATCGGCAGTATGTAAACAACACACGATCGCGAAACAAATTGGCGGGGATTTCTCCGGTTTTGGACAAGATTTTGACTTTGGATTTTGCTGAAAATATCAAAAGTTCTTCCTAACGGCCATTTGAGGTAGGAGTGAGATTTTTAAGAGCGGAATTTGAAAGTAAGGTATTTAAAATATTTATCTTGTTTTCCCCCCATACCTTTACTACACGCGACAGAAAATACGAACTATTTTTGCATTTTGTATTCGTAGTGGTCAATATGACCACTATTCGTGGTGTGGTTAGGAAGAACTTTTGATATTTTCAGCAAAATCCAAAGTCAAAATCTTGTCCAAAACCGGAGAAATCCCCGCCAATTTGTTTCGCGATCGTGTGTTGTTTACATACTGCCGATGTCTTAGACTAAAATCGGCCAATAAAATTTTTGTCCACGAAGAAACTCGGGATCGCAAGCGCACAGTGATCTTTACGATCGCGCACACAGAAAATCGGGACTTTCCGTGTATGCCACATACGGACCGAATTTTTAAGGACAAAACTCTTTTGGGGAGATGTCAGCGCCCGCGGCGACCAGGAAATGTACACAATGACTCCGATAGCTCGTTTCGCGAGAATCAACAGTAAATTACGGATTTGGTTTTTGGAAATATCTTTTCCAACATCGGTGAGTTGAATTTATTGTATTTCTTGGATATTTAGTGGTCGGTTTTTGTAAATTAAATGCCGATTTTGAGTGAATGTTTGTGACTTTTGTGCAGTGGTGTTTTAAAAAGTTGAGGTGTATGACTGCCTACATTATACACACGAAGTATAGGAATGTAGCTATGAGTGGTCATATTGACCATTAGGATCATATACATGTGTGTATACTGGGTATTGGGGATACAGATGTAATTTTGTTTGAAATGGAGGTTTTTGTGGGCAAACTGATACTTAAGTATCATTCTTTAGATTTTAAGTTATCAGTTTGTTAAGATACAAAATCATGAAAATGTAGAAAGTTATAAAAACTTACATTTACAGCCCTCTTTTTGGTACTTGTTACCCACACCTCCATACGGATGACGACTGCTCTCAATATGTTGCGCACTAGTGAGGCCGCTCTACATGGTTACGCACCGTAGATACGTACGCAGAATGTTACGCACACAAGCTATTCTACGAAGACCTGGAAGGGCCAAACTGACGACGTAAAAAAATGAAAAATATTACGTACGTACGTAGTAATTATGACGTATGTACGTAATATTTTTAATTTTTTTACGTCAGTTTGGCCCTTCCAGGTCTTCGTAGGAGATCGACGAACCGATCGCGCAGGTACTACTACGAGCGCTGAGGGCACTCATAGGTACATTCCTATACTTTGTGTGTATAATGTAGGCAGTCATACACCTCAACTTTTTAAAACACCACTGCACAAAAGTCACAAACATTCACTCAAAATCGGAATTTAATTTACAAAAACCGACCACAAAATATCCAAGAAATACAATAAATTCAACTCACCGATGTTGGAAAAGATATTTCCAAAAATCAAATCCGTAATTTACTGTTGATTCTCGCGAAACGAGCTATCGGAGTCATTGTGTACATTTCCTGGTCGCCGCGGGCGCCCCCAAAAGAGTTTTGTCCTTAAAAATTCGGTCCCTGTGGCATACACGGAAAAGTCCCAATTTTCTGTGTGCGCGATCCATAGGCGCGATCGTAAAGATCGATGTGCGCTTGCGATCCCGAGTTTCTTTGTGGACAAAAATTTTATTGGCCGATTTTAGTCTAAGACATCGGCAGTATGTAAACAACACGCGATCACGAAACAAATCGGCGGGGATTTCTCCGGTTTTGGACAAGATTTTGACTTTGGATTTTGCTGAAAATATCAAAAGTTCTTCCTAACGGCCATTTGAGGTAGGAGTGAGATTTTTAAGGGCTGAATTTGAAAGCAAGTATTTAAAATATTTATCTTATTTTCCCCCCTATACCTTTACTACACGCGACAGAAAATACCAACTATTTTTGCATGTTGTATTCGTAGTGGTCAATATGACCACTATTCGTGGTGTGGCTGAGGGCTTCCTTCATCATAATCGTGAAAAATACAAACTGGATGCTGACGGGACAGTCTCGATAGCAGTTATCGACAAAAAGGACCCAAAATTTCAGGAAACCCTCTTCAAAGGTCACAAAACAACCTGGTAAGTTTTAATCATCTATTATTCAACATAAGTATTTGGATGTAAGTAAACTGCAATATATGAGATTCAATTAAATATAGCCAAAAATGCACAGTGATGCAGTTTAGGTATGGGATGTGTGTTGGCTGCGTTACTACACAGTCGGCAATGGCGTGTACCTATGAGTGGCTCATACTATTACTAGTCATAGGCACACGCCATTGCCGACTGTCATGACTGTGTAGGAACGCAGGCAATAGTCAGTACGGTACTAATATGCATCACTGTGCATTTTTGGCTATATTTAAGTGAAAACCTTACATAGAAATCTAATGAAAGATAGCTAATTATGGTGAATAATAGATGATTAAAACTTACCAGTTTGTTTTGTGACCTTTGAAGAGGGTTTCCTGAAATTTTGGGGAATTTTTTGCGAAATCTATCGAGATCCGGTCAGAGCATCCATTTTGTATTTTTCACGATTATGATGAAGCAGATGAAGGGAGCCCTCAGCGCTCGTAGTGGTACCGGCGCGATCGGTTCATCGATCTCCACCTCGTTGTTTACCTGTTGTTAAGACAGCTTGGGGGTTGTTAATGAGTTTAGTCTAGCGATAAGGCTTCTCATCGTGCATTCTCTACAATCTGCTGTATTCCTTCTGGTGCAAGGATATTAAGCAAAGTGCTTTAACGGCGAGGAGCAATAATTGAAAAAGTCTTTGGGAGAGAACGGCCACCTGTCGTTGTAATATCGACCTTGTCCGTATAGCTTGTGTGTGTAACATTTTGTGTACGTATCTATGGTGCGTAACCATATAGAGCGGCCTCACTAGTGCGCAACATATTGAGAGCAATCGTCATACGGATGGATATCTCTGTGACAAGTTGGAAAAGGAAGGCTGTAAATGTAAGTTTTTATAACTTTCTACATTTTGGATCTTAACGAACTTATAAATTAATATATATAGACTGAAACCTAAGTATCAGTTTGCCCACAAAAACATCCATTTGAAACAAAATTACATCTGTATACCCAGTATACACACATGTATATTTCCTAATGGTCAATATGACCATTGCTTGCTGATGTGACATTGAATGAATTTGAAAATGGAGGCTGGAATTGGAAATGGCATAATGTGCAAGCACAAAAGTCAAAATGGCTTTAATGCACTCATAGCCCCATAGGCCCTTGCCTATGTGGGACTCCGTCTGTCCAACATTCATTGTTGCAGCAGTCAAAAACAGACAACAGAATTGCTCTAGTCTATTAAAGCAAGATTTCATTTTCTTGAATTTGCTAGATCATGTAGATTACCTGATTCAGGGAAAGGGACTCTTCAACTCTTACTGTGCCACAATAAATTTGGGGTTTCAGAGTTGAAAGTGAAATTTTAAATAATTATTTTCCTCGCATGTATGAATGATCTAGACTGGAAAAGGGTCCGCTGATACACATAAAAGCTATTGAAGCCTATTCACCCGTGAAACCTAAAGTATCATGGAGTACTACAAGCTTATCTTCAGATAAGTTTGTACATGTATAAGTGGCTTTAATGTTACTATGTGCTGCAGTGCTGAGACTTTCCAATGACTGACAACGGGCAGAAAAAACAAAACTGCTCATACTGTTGGGAATTTGGGTCCCACGCTCTTCCTATGCAGGCAGTTTTGCTAGTCAGAGGAGCACATTGCAGTAGTCTAAGCACACCAGATGGTGTGAAGAAGAAGGAGGAGGAGAAGAAAAAGAAGGAGGTGGTAGAGGAGGGGAGGAGGGGGGGGGGGGGGGGGGGGAGAAGGAGAAGGAGAAGGAGGAGGAGGAAGAGGAGAGGAGGAGTCTAGAAAAAGGGCATCGCTAATTGCAGCCACTAAGTAGGGTATCTCAGCAAAATGCCTGACCAGTTCCACTCACGGAACCATCACTATGTGGGGCTGTGTCAGTTTAAGCGGCGGTCACGACCTCTAAGTTGAAGAGGTAAAAACACCAATATGATCAGCAAAATTTTGAGAAAATACCTCCTTCTACATGATAAAATGATAGAATATCTGATCTCATGCCAGATTCGGGTGGACACAAGATGACGCTGCACAAGGTGGTACCCCGGGGTACTGCGTGGTGCATCAGATGAAGAATCATGAAAATACAATGATTGTTTGCTGTTCACTTGATATTCAATTGAAAGGTGATTTTTATCATTCATTCACTTCTTTTCTAACAGGTTGGTGTAGCTGGTGCAGTCCCTGTGAGACACCTGAATTTACAGGAGTACCAAAGTAAGAAGTTAATGCAGCAGTATGAGGTGAATGTTCAGAAGTTCATGGTTGCTGATGATGCCCAACAGGCAGTCCAACAAGGCAAAGATTTGGGTAAGTCACGAGTTAACCCGTTGATCACTGAATTCTCTCATTCCCTTAATCTTAATATAATACCAATGGTAGGTAATGTAGGTAATGGCTTAATTGCAGCTTTTTCAGCTTTTTAAACTTCTGTAACATACTGAGTGATGATTTTTTAATGAGACTACTACTAATGTTATGACTGTTATAGATAATAGTGGGAAAACTGAAAGTACATGTAACTACTGTATACATTTAATTCAAAAAGTAATTCTCCAAATTTCTGACATAATTTTGAAAATATATTAGAATAATGTTTTCACAGCTTATTGGAGTTGGAGCTGCTAACCTTAAACATCCCAAATGATTTTCTAGGGGTTACATGTATTTGACTTATTGTCTGACATCATGTTTCATGTTGCTAAATTTCATCTTCTCTTAATTTTCTTTTATTTTGTGTGTGTATGATAGATGTAAGAGAGATTGTCCTGAAGGCTCAGATACTTGCTGGAGGCAGGGGTAAAGGAACATTCTCTAGTGGTCTCAAAGGAGGTGTTCATCTAACCAAAAAGTGAGAAATTTTGTGGTTGTTTTTTACCCGCTCTCAATTCCAACGTTTTCTGTTTATTCCAATAAATTCATCCTCTTTTAGATCTGTTTATACATGAATTAAGAAGTGTTTTTCAAAATGTTATAAACTTCTTACGTTTCTTCTTTATTTGTCTTCTAGCCCAGATGATCTCGGTCCATTAGTTGAAAAGATGATTGGAGCCAAACTCACCACGAAGCAAACTCCTAAGGATGGTGTGCTGGTCAAAAAGGTGTGGATAGCATTATGGCTTCATCAGGTTGAAATTTTGGACTTGCAAGAGAAGAAAAAAACCCTGCTGAAGATGATACCATTTCTATGGATTACTGATGATATAATTCCTTAGTATTTCAAGGATTAAGTAAATCATGTTGAAATGCGGTACTCTAAAGCTATTTGTCTAATATGTGACATCGGCATCCTTCAGAATACTTGGCACAATAGACCGCTTCGGTAATGTTGCAAATTTTTTGCATACCTTTCAAACAAAGGTTGTTCCTGACAACCTCAAAGCTTGCCGGACATAGCTACAAGTAATGTATGCAAACTGGATTCCAAGCATTGAGGCTCATTTATAAAAAGCAGGTTCATGGAATAGCTCGTCACTAGGTGCTCAGAGAATATATGTGCATAAATTTCTATGCATTACAGAAGCGGTCTGTTGGGTCATTATGAGTCTCTTTGTTGATAGCAATATTGGATAGAGCACTATTGTAATCCATAGATGGGTAAACCTTTCAGTTTCACAGAGATTTTCTGATTACAAGCCCATGTTGTGCATATATCAGATTGTTTAAATAAATAAGATGATTTATGATATGAATTTTCCTCATTAAGGTGATGGTGGCAGAAGCATTGGACATTGAGAGGGAGACATATCTGGCCATCTTAATGGACAGAGGAATGATGGGTCCTGTCATAATTGGTAGTCCAGCTGGTGGAGTGGACATTGAAGAGGTCGCAGAAAAGACACCAGATCTCATTTTCAAGGTAGGTTTATGTAAGAATCATAGCCTGGAAGAGATGAAAGAAGAAAAACGTAAAATAATAAAAATGTGAATTGAGAAACAGGTGGCAATAAATATAAGTTTTATAGGTCATTTGGGACAGGTCAATTTAGATAATTTCATTCATTTTATTTTAAAAAAATCACTTTTGATTTATCCATTCATTTTCTTAACATATTGTATCTGTCTTCAAACAACACTCATGACTTTGTAAATTACAAGATGTAGCTATGAATAATACCTCTTGCAATTTTGCATCGATTCCTGTTATAGGAACCTATAGACATCACTGTAGGCATCACAGATGAGCAAGCTCTTACAATGGCAAAGAATCTGGACTTCAAAGGAGACCTCGTCACACAGGTTGGTATAAGAAAAATCACCATTAGATGATAGCATTCAGTATAAAGATTATCTCGAGTCTTGGTACAATAAAAATGCATTCACTAGTATATGTAGTAGTAGTAGCGCAGGCTAATCTTCCACATTTTTATAGAATTTTGAGAGAAATATATTCTAACCTGCACAAGATTATGCTTAATATACTGGCACTTGGTTAATCAATGTTTAGTTTGTGAATGTGGGTTATTGTGTGACATTTCTACCAATGTTTATGTGTGATTGATGCGATTGCGAAAATCCAATTTTGAAGATGATGAAAGGGAAGTACAGTAGACAGGTTTAGGGCAAGTGAGCAAGGATTATAATTTTTTTTGCACATCCCCATTTTTGTACAAAATTTTTTGGTTCTATTGTGTTACTCATCAAAGAGATGTTATTCGTCTAAAAAAAAAATCCGGTTATGTACACATTATAATCATTTTGTATTTGTGTCGTGTAAATACAGGCAGCGGATCAAATCAAGAATTTATATCAGTTGTTCCTTGGAGTTGATGCCACACAAGTTGAAGTCAATCCATTTGGTGAAACAGATGATGGTAGAGGTATGTTGTACCAATTTGCTTGTTGAATTTAAAAGGAGTTAGCCGTGAATAACCATCATTAATGCATGTATGTTTTCTTGATTGTGTGATTTGATTATCATATTATACCAATAATTGATATCAGTTGGACAAGATAGGTTTACCCACAAAAAATGTGTATGTATGATGTGGATGACTATTTTCATCCTGATATTATCAATAAAATTTCAGTGCAAAACGTGTAATATACGTTTGCACCAGTGCAGTCTATTCAGGCATTTTGTAGAAAAACCTGAACAAAGTTATGAGATTAGATATTCTCTGTGTTCATGTCAAGTGAAGATGTATCCATTATGTGATATTCCAACTTGTTCATTTGCAAATTGCAAAATTCTTTCTGTTATTTAACCCATTGCCTATGGGAACCAGGTGGTCCCTGTATTAAGCCTATGGGGATGAGAGAATTCAGCAGTCAACGGGTTAACACAAATTACTTTGTATGTATGGGAAGAAATATGTCGCTGAACAATTAAAATTCATAAAATATCAGACATCTTCCTCATGCAGGAACAATGCATGATTTATATAATTTTTATGTTGTTCTTTTTTTAAATAAATACAAATACTTTTACCAATTCTCAGGTTCTATCAGATTTCATCATCATCTTTCACCCTTTGTCTCCCATCAGTGGTGTGCTTTGATGCCAAGATCAATTTTGATGACAATGCCGAGTTCCGTCAGAAAGAGGTCTTTGCCATGGATGACATGATTGAAGCAGACCCAAAAGAAGTTTTAGCAGCTGAACACAATCTTAATTACATCAGTATGGACGGCAATATTGGATGCTTAGGTGGGTGTCATTTGCCCTGTAGAGATCGCATGCAGTGTGACTTGTGGTCCAGCAAATGCAATTACTTTAAACAGAAGTCTGAGTTGTGGTAAAGGTTAAAAGTGATCTGTTAGTTTCCTCATTCTGTTTATGCCTATGTGGAAGAATATATCATAGTAACAATGTCTCGTGAAAAAGAATGTTCTTGAAGTGCCCTCATATTTCAAATATAACTGATAAAAGTCTCAAACGCTGAACCATTTTTAGTGCCACAGGTATGTAGTCCCATATAAACATTTCTGTGTGCATTGCTGTTCAACTTATTATTTTAGCAAGACTGGGTCGATTTGTTATCATTTTTATGATTATTAAACATCACAATATACAGTTATTCTTATGTTCTACACAATAAACTTAACAAAATAGCTTCTGGAAAGTTTCTTTTACAATGCATTTGCATGACCGGTATACAGCTCGATCTTCAATCCTTTGGCACGTTAACCACTTGAAGCTGCCCTTAAATTTTCATTTTATCTATTCTGTTTCAGAATTACAGTCATTTGTGCAAGATAAAGAGGTTGACACAAAGCACTCCACAAATCAGTGCCTAAGTTAAGACAGATTTCACTTAGAGGACTTTTATGAATATGGGTTGTTAACTGTGACAATGTAGATAGTACAAACTCAATCCTTCCTCCCAATGATACAGTGAATGGTGCGGGGCTTGCCATGGCAACCATGGATATCATCAAGCTACATGGAGGAGAGCCAGCAAACTTCCTTGATTGTGGTGGTGGTGTAGGAGAATCACAGGTCTTTGAAGCCTTCAAACTCATCAGTTCAGATGAAAATGTGAGTCACTGTAGACCTCCCCCCCCCCCCCTTCCACTGTAAAATATAAACATTTGGTGCTACGACACATGTTCCCACTACAATTGCTCTGCGGTTGATATCCTGACCTAACTGAATTCCTAACTTTATATAACCCTACACTATGCCCAACCCCAAGTTGGACATTGGTTCCATGCATGCCTTTTTTTTTTCTAAATTATGCACTTGATTATTTCTAAAACCTGTTGTATGTGGGAATTCACATCCTGGTTCAGGATCTACATTATTTTCTACCTTTCACTTGTTCCATGATACACTTACAGATATAAAAAGTTCAAGGCACGTTATAATTGTTAGTATCTTGCTATTTACTGACCAAGTTAAAGAAACCTGACGAATAGTTTGGAGGGCTTGCCACAACTATACTTGAGCTTTAATACTTTCTCAATTTGTTTACCAATTGCAGGTAAAAGCTATCCTAGTGAATGTATTCGGAGGTATTGTAGATTGTTCCATCATTGCTAATGGTATCACATCGGCATGCAGGGGAATGGATCTCAAAGTACCCCTAGTTGTCAGATTAGCAGGTGAGCACATTGAACCTTTGTTGTGAAAGAAGAATTATTAAACAACAGTATATAGTGCAGTTTAGGTCATGTCATAATATACTCCTCAGATGGGATCCAATGGACATATAAATATTACCATCCAGAAAATACAATCCGGACAAAAATATTTTCAATTTTCACTCTTTTTTATCGTAGGCCATTAATCTTTTGGGATCATGTGAATAGATTGTATATTATTAAATTAAATAAATTGTCCTGTTTGATTATTAAGTGATCAAAAAATCATATACCTTTTTATCTTCCTAATTTCACAAGTTTTTAACTTAACATTTTTGGTCAGTCATATTTAGTTATTGTGAAAGTGGGACATTAGATGATTCCTTTTATCAATATTTTCAAACAGTAATGCTCTTATCCTGGCTAAATATTTATAAAGCAATAGAGTTTCTTGAAAATCTTTCACTGTAACCTATTCATTCACTTTTCAAGATACAGAAACTTATATGTAATGTATGTAAAGCAGATCTTTTTCAACCAAGTGTTGTTACGTTTATTTTCACAGGGTTCAATGTAGAGAAGGCTACTAGCATCCTGAGTGAGAGCGGTCTTCCGATTGAAATTGCTTCAGATCTGGAAGATGCTGCCATTAAAGCTGTCGCTTGCCTTAATTAACAACATAGTTAATGGAAGGCCCATTGACATGAGCAATTATACTGGATCAACATACTCTGTAACCATGGACCTACTAATAGTTCCATGCTGTAACTTTGGACGCTCATGCTAACACTATAAGACATACGAGTCAGACTTGTATATAAAGACCACCAAAGTGAAACAAGAAAAGTGGTCTTTATGGGCAGGTAGTCCTTGTAAAGAGTGCCTCTCTAAAACCGGTTTCAAATAGAAACAATGGTCAAGGGTTGCTACATCATGTTCGACTGTTTATTGCTCAAAGCAGACCAATCTTATGTATTAGTTTTCATGAAATGTGGCAGTTATGTTGGAGAACTTAAACAAAATGAGCTTTGGATATGGAATTTTAGTATTCATGTTGATGTGATTGGGCTTTTCTTGTGTGTGTGATGCAAGCAAACATATATAGTTTATCAAAATGAATGTGAAGATATGTTACTTATGGAGCAGTCTTTTTTTTTAAATTAAAAATATACATTTAATTTCAATCCCAAAATTAATAATCTATGATTGAAATCAAATTGTAATTGACCATTGTGTATTGTAATTTCCATTATGAACACATCTAACACCTGTAATTTAGAGCAAAATAACTTTTTTGACAAAAACGCAAATGTGATCATGCTGTGAACAATTATCATGAAAAGTCCACATGTGATTATAGCTCATATAGAATTATAAGACAATAATAACACTGAAATATTAATTTAGGTCGAGTTTGGACAGTAATGAATAAGTATAGCACCTTTAGCACCTTAAAACTTTTAGTATGCCTTCAGTATACTGTAATGTGTTTTAATTGAAGAAGATTATGGCAATAACATTAACTTGTAAAAGCAAGGAAATAATGAGTGGTATTCCAATTTTAATATGATGTGAACATTATATTTGAGTTGCAATATCTGCCCCCCCCCCAAAAAAAAGGAGATTATCATCTCCACTATATTCCCAAAGTATTTCCTATATTTGAGGTACATCATTATGCGGTCTTCTTGAAGTTCCCAATTTCAGGTTGTAGTAGATGGACACAAAAATGTTACCTGAATAGTTGAAAAGCAGTTTTATAAGACATTGAAGTGTACTTACCCTCAATTCTTTTGGTAATATACATTTGCCAATTTACTTGAAGGGTCAAATTCAGATTAGCACAAAGTGTGACAAGCTTCTCCCAGTTATGCAAGAAGTACATCCAGATGAATTCAAAGTGAAGAGGGAAAAAGTGCATATGACTTTGAAAGGGTGATTTGATTGAAAACTCAACAAAAAAAGCAACATAATTCTATCCTTACTGTAAGTATTCTAGGAATGGCAACATCGTTATGAAAGAGAGATACCAAATTACTTGATTGCACAAGATTTATGTTTTAGCAAATAAGGAGCAAGATAAATTTGTAATCATTCCTTCAAGTGCTAGCAAGTTATGATATTGAAAATAAATCAGTATTTTATTTAAAGACTGTTGTTTTGGTGATATGTTTGAGTTTTTTTTGTCATTCCCCTTTTTTTAGCTCACCTGAGCCTAAGGCTCGAGTGAGCTATTGCGATGGAAATTTGTCCGTCATCCGTCGTGCGTCGTGCGTTAACTTTTTACATTTTCATCTTCTCCAAAACCCATGATCGGAATTCAACCAAACTTGGTAGGAATCATCCTTAGGGGTAGGGGACCCAAAGTTGCTAAAATGGTACATGTGGCCCCTAGGGGGGCCCAGGGGGAGGGCCCCCAATTGTAAAAGCTATGTAAATTTCAAACATCTTCTTCTCCAGAACCAGGCATAGCTCAGACTTGGTATTGTGTATGGAGATACCTCTATATATGAAGAATGAATGTTGTTCATGAAATTTCTCTGAGTGGCCCTATAGGGGCCCTGTGGGGGTAGCATACTAGAGGGGGGGGGGGCGCTGCCAGGCAAAATGTACATTCTGATCTTCTTCTCCAAAACACATGATCGGAATTCAACCAAACTTAGTAGGAATCATCCTTAGGGGTAGGGGACCCAAAGTTGCTAAAATGGTACATGTGGCGCCCAGGGGGAAGGCCCCCAATTGTAAAAGCTATGTAAATTTCAAACATCTTCTTCTCCAGAACCAGGCATAGCTCAGACTTGGTATTGTGTATGGAGATACCTCTATAGATGAAGAATGAATGTTGTTCATGAAATTTCTCTGAGTAGCCCTATAGGGGCCCTGTGGGGGTAACATACTGGAGGGGGGGGGCGCTGCCAGGCAAAATGTACATTCTGATCTTCTCCAAAACACATGATCGGAATTCAACAAAACTTGGTAGGAATCATCCTTAGGGGTAGGGGATCCAGAGTTGCTAAAATGGTACATGTGGCCCCAGGGAGAGGGCCCCCAAGTGTAAAAGCTATGTAAATTTCAAACATCTTCTCCAGAACCAGGAATAGCTCAGACTTGGTATTGTGTATGGAGATACCTCAGTAGACGAAAAATGAAAGTTGTTAATGAATTTTTTCTGGGTGGCCTTATAGGGGGTCTGTGGGGGTAACATACTGGAGGGGGGGGGGGGGGGGTGGGGCAAGTTTTCCGCCATCCAAAAACTTTTTACATTTTCAGCTTCTTCTCCAAAACCCATGATTGGAATTTAACCGAACTTGGTAGGAAGCTCAGACGGGGGGGGGGAGCGGAATTATGTTAATTTCTAACATCATCTCATGTACATCCTCCTAGTTGTTTCAATTTCTAACATATCTCCTGGTGGTGCTAGAGAGAACATGCACCAGATGTGAATTGATCCAGCTCAGGTGAGCGTCGTGCCCCCTGGATCTCTTGTTTAAAAACATCAGTGTTATACCTCTATCCTTACTGATTAGAGCAAGATTCTGAAGAGACTAATACTTGTATTGGCTTGACAGGGTGGAGTGATATCATGAAACAATAAACATTAACATTTACTTATTATATACATGTATTGTTCATTTAGGGTCTGAATTATTATTTTCAACATTCAGTATTGTGTATGCTTTCTGGGAGAATTTATGTCTTTACAAAAACTTGGGCTTTGAAAGAAATATGCATGCTATATTACCGATTATTATTGCAGAAAATTTTCCTGAATAACTTATATAAACACAGTACATGTACTTGCACTCTTGCAGAAACATTCTTTTCTTTGGACATGACATGGAACCTCATTATTTTATCCATTCAAATTATATTTCCCTCTTTCTCAGCCTCTGTCTTTTTGCTCTAATTCTCTTTCACTCTCTCCCTGGTCCCCTCTCTTTCCCTTGCTTGATGTCTCTACTTTGTGCATACATGTATTTTCTAAAAATATATTAAATCAATCCCCTCTCTCTTTCCCTCGCTTGATGTCGCTCTCACTCTCTCCTTTGTGCATATTTTCTAAATCATACAGTGGAAACTCACTATAACGAGGACCTTGGGACCATGAAAATTACCTTGTTATATCAGGAATCTCCATATATCGGGGTAAAAGAAGAATTCACATAAAGACCTGGGATTAGTAAAATAACCTTGTTATATCAGGAATCTCGTTATATCGGAGCTCTTTATAGCGTGTTTCCACTGTACTATGTGTGTAGTACCTACTTGATATGCCCGGGACTCCTACATAAAATCACAATTGATGCAAATCACAACCAAGGCAACTTTCTAGACGTTTGACTGGCCAATGTTTGAGTGTAAAACTTGCATTCCATCTTACTGCAATGGTTAATGGAGCTCATTTTGTCTGTGCCCTATTTTCCCTGCAATTTTTGTTTTAATTATATATTTTTTCAGCTTCACAGGAAGTAATTAATCCAAGTGGACACACACATATGTATTAGTATATAGTTTATTACATCTGTCAGATGAAATATTTATGTACAACAAAGTTATCAGGAAATAACATTCCTTGTAGCTTTTTGAGAGTCATCGCTATAGTTCTAGGAAAACTGATTCCATATTGAATGTTTTTAAGTAAATAAAACGGGAAAAAAAAAATAAAATTAAAATGAGTAGAATATTTCTGATAAATAGCACAAACACCAGATTTGTTTCTTATCGAGGAAGCTGGTGCTCTAATTGTGCTATAGATTGTAAACAACATCATGGGATGTTACTTAATTTAACCAAATAGAGCAATCTTTCAAGTTTGCATGGTCCCTTTGGTCTGGCAACGAGGACCTTATCTGTATTTCTTTAAATTGACATCCTTAAAATCTTGGTTCACTTCCCAAGCTACAAGCTATGAGGCAATTGAACGACTATTCAAATAAAATATCTAAATCCAATGAATGAGCACTAACTCCTGGGAGGTACCCATTCAAGGATTTTTTTTTCTTGGGCGTAGTGGAGTAAGGTACATATTCTTTGTTGCTTCCAAAAAATTCTCCTTGTGCTCTTTCCAGATGAACTTGCGAGGGACAGGTGGGACCTTTGTTGTGGATCATTCCGTGATATTTGTGGAGCCATCTGTGCCTATATATATGAAAAAGAAAAGGAAGATTACAAAAACCAGTGATACAGAATTGATCAACAAGAAAAAAAGAAAATTTAAGTAATTTGTGCAAATAACCTTTCATATAAGCTTAAGCATACATTATAATAGTTTTGATAAGGACTAATTCACAATTTACCATTCCCACCAATCTATACTCAGATAGAGAGGCCCTTTGTTAATAGAATTTAACAATAATCATTATCACATACATGTAGTAATATTTTCCATCAAAACAGTAATGGTGTAGGTTAATACAACTTTCGTTCAAATGTAGATTTATTTAATTCTTTACAACTTCTGTATGAGTAAATTGAGCAGGCCCTACCCCCATCCCCCTAGTTATTGATGAAACATACTTTATGATATGACTCACTTTGGAATCTCTCCCCCAGATTTTATCCACCATTCACAAGTACTGTTTGTGTTTGAGTTTGTACAAATTGAAGAAAAATTGAAGAATTAATATCACTTAACACTTACTGACATTTTCAACCCTTCGATTGTATCACTTACCATTCTGGAGGAACCAGACTTGCATCATAATTCCAGTAACGGTCGTCGCGATATTGCACCCATCTGTTCCGGGCTGAAAGGTACATAACACATGGCACTTGTTACAGGTCAAAACATGACTTTAAAATCATATCACCTATACAAGTTTATACATTATTCAAATTACATAATTTATTACAGGGTATGATACCATTTTGTGATCTAAAGGATTTTTTTTTCCTCCTTTGCATTTCTTTATTTTTTTCTTTTGGGTGCATTTCATTAACTACGGGGAAAGGAAATGTAACCTAGACTATACATGTAATTTCATACAAGACATTTCACTCAGTATAACACCCCAAACAATGCAAATGGTGAAGAGCAGTATTTCAGGATAAAAGATGGAAAGTGTCACTACCTAAGAAAAATCTGTTGTTCTCGTAGTACTTGTTGCCATATTTGTCCTCACCAACAAGTGCTCCAATCTTCAGGTCTTCTCCCCTGTAACAATGAAAAATTGACAAATAAGTACATCTATGTGTAGGAGGTACATTTTTGATATTTATCAAGAGATATTTAAAGTGTCAGAGAAGCTACAATATTAGTGATGAAAATACAATTAGAATCTTATTTCTATAGCTCAAACAGATGATTCTAAAGTAAAATACAGCTACAGAAGTATGATCTCTGCGGAGTGCTGGTGTAGTATTGCTGTTTCAAACCACACCACGAATAGTGGTCATATGTTTCAAACCAGGTTATGTTTTTTGTTGTTGTTGAAATATCCTCCATTTATACCCATCCTGAAGCCAAGTTATGTCTCCTCAACATTTCACCTGTTTCAACAATAAAAATGTTTTTATGCAATGTTTTGCCAATGAGAACAAAGAATCTTAATCATCACTCATTTTGCTCGATTTGTTCAACTTCATCATGTTTTCTTTTTGGAGTAAAGGAACTTGAATGAGTAAAAATTAACAGAGTCACAGGCACGACAGGGGTCAACTAATAAATTTTCAATTTTCATTTATTAATATATTATGAGAATGCAAGCAGCAATGTAAGGAAACAAAAACACTGAAAACTTTAAAAGGCTTAAGACTTTAAAGAGACAATCCTGAATAACCCATCTAACTTCTAATCTAACTTTCTAAGTTCTATCTTAGTAATCTTTACATGTTTTACTTTTAGTTTAATTTTTGAGGGAGCAAAAATATTGCCGACTAAAACTAGGTCCAACTACATGTACAGTAGATCCACAAAAAGCCCAATCATAAAATTAAACTTAAGACAGTCATGACAGTTAAGAAGTTAAGTGCAGAGTCTATGGACAGTCATGATGGACGGGGAATTAGGACACCAATGCGTGTATAACGCAGTGAAGCGCTTCTGTTGGGAGTGAATGGTGGTTTTCCTCAACACGATAATGCCCATGCCATCGTATATTGTAAAAGGTAAACATTTTCCTTAGAATTTTGCCGACTAATGCCATGGACAATGATGGACCATAGGCCTACTTGAAAATCACCCTAGACCTAGGCCTACGTGATATTCAACGGACCGGGACTACTCTGACTGAGCTAGGCTAGGCTAAGCAATTCTTCTAGGCCTACGGCTCTCTGAAAGGGAATTTATGTTGATCTCCATTACTTAAAAAGATCATTTTATGTATCAAAATTTAGGCAAACGAAATATTATGAAAATGCTTATGTTACCTCAATAATTTCCAAAACGATCCTCTCAATCCACACTTTCTTTGAGAGTTTGGAAAAATCTTCCTGACATTGACGACGCCATTTCGATTTTTCCATTTAATATGTTATGGTAAATTAACTATGGCAGTACAGTGATCTGAGTACTAGTACTTCGCATTCGTATTTGAACCATGGAAATCAACATGTAAAAAGGTAATGTACCTTTAAGTTAATGAATTGATTATTCCCCCCAAACCAGTAACTTGTAATAAATTTTTGTACCATCAACAAGGTCATTTTAGAAAATATCCCATCCACATTCAAATTGACAACTATGGAGCCGGAGAATTCTGATATGGTTGCTACCTTCAGTCACATGGATGCTCATTATATTATCTGTTTATAGACCCTGAATAATGGTAAGCACTTTAAAGAGGCCAACCAAAATGACAATGGCGATTCTCATTAATATTCATGAGAATACAAACTATGAATATGTATATACGCATGCGCAGATAAGCTTGCGCTTAAACTTTTCGGATATAACCTTTATTTCCGCTGTACTTAGCGTGTAGTGAGCGTAGCTGCATAGGTTAAGGCGAAGTGCATTAGTAATTGGAAGACCGTGGGTTCGATCCTCTGGACATATTTTTTTTTTGAGGGGGTGGCGGGGGACGCGGGGACACATGGATCTTCTCTTTTTTCCCCCGATTGTTTTTTCTCTCTTCTCATTAAGAAAAAAAAAATGTTTGTTGAAACATAGAAAGTATCGGATGTGATTCGAGTACAATGAATAATTATGTTTCTAAAATGATTTCCTTTTTTTTAATATCATTTTGAACATTTTTACTCGTTTCATGAGTGGATATATTCAAATTACAACCTCAATCTCCCATTGACTATTTCACTTTGTATCGTGAAGTGTTAACATGCTTTGCAGTTGTGTATAAAGGGATGTCATTTTGGTTGGCCTCCTGTGTCATTTTGGTTGGCCTCCTCCGTCATTTTGGTTGGCCTCCTGTGTTTTCCCACTTGATATCTCGTGTATAATAAATACTTTCATGTTCTATTATTTTCATCATTTTTACTCGTTTCATAAGTGGATATATTCAAATTACACCCTCAATCTCCCATTAACTATTTCACATTGTATCGTGAAGTTTTAACATGCTTTGCAGTTGTGTATAAAGGGATGTCATTTTGGTTGGCCTCCTGTGTCATTTTGGTTGGCCTCCTCCGTCATTTTGGTTGGCCTCCTGTGTTTTCCCACTTGATATCTCGTGTATAATAAATACTATCATGTTCTATTATTTTCATCATTTTTACTCGTTTCATTAGTGGATATATTCAAATTAGAACCGCAATCTCCCATTGACTATTTCACATTGTATCGTGAAGTTTTAACATACTTTTGCAGTTGTGTATAAAAGGATGTCATTTTGGTTGGCCCCCTGTGTCATTTTGGTTGGCCTCCTGTGTTTTCCTACTTGATATCGCGTATAATAAATACTCTCATGTTCTATTATTTTCATCATTTTTACTCGTTTCATAAGTGGATATATTCAAATTACAACCTCAATCTCCCATTGACTATTTCATATTGTATCGTGAAGTGTTAACATGCTTTGCAGTTGTGTATTAAGGGATGTCATTTTGGTTGGCCTCCTGTGTCATTTTGGCTGGCCTCTTGTGTTTTCCTACTTGATATCGCGTATAATAAATACTCTCATGTTCTATTATTTTCATCATTTTTACTCGTTTGATAAGTGGATATATTCAAATTAAAACCTCAATCTCCCATTGACTATTTCATATTGTATCGTGAATTGTTAACATGCTTTGCAGTTGTGTATTAAGGGATGTCATTTTGGTTGGCCTCCTGTGTCATTTTGGCTGGCCTCCTGTGTTTTCCTACTTGATATCGCGTATAATAAATACTCTCATGTTCTATTATTTTCATCATTTTTACTCGTTTCATAAGTGGATATATTCAAATTACAACCTCAATCTCCCATTGACTATTTCATATTGTATCGTGAAGTTTTAACATGCTTTGCAGTTGTGTATGAAGGGATGTCATTTTGGTTGGCCTTCTGTGTCATTTTGGCTGGCCTCCTGTGTTTTCCTACTTGATATCGCGTATAATAGATACTCTCATGTTCTATTATTTTCATCATTTTTACTCGTTTGATAAGTGGATATATTCAAATTAGAACCGCAATCTCCCATTTACTATTCCACATTGTATCGTGAAGTTTTAACATGCTTTGCAGTTGTGTATGAAGGGATGTCATTTTGGTTGGCCTCCTGTGTCATTTTGGTTGGCCTCCTCCGTCATTTTGGTTGGCCTCCTGTGTTTTCCCACTTGATATCTCGTGTATAATAAATACTATCATGTTCTATTATTTTCATCATTTTTACTCGTTTCATTAGTGGATATATTCAAATTAGAACCGCAATCTCCCATTGACTATTTCACATTGTATCGTGAAGTTTTAACATACTTTGCAGTTGTGTATAAAAGGATGTCATTTTGGTTGGCCCCCTGTGTCATTTTGGTTGGCCTCATGTGTTTTCCTACTTGATATCGCGTATAATAAATACTCTCATGTTCTATTATTTTCATCATTTTTACTCGTTTCATAAGTGGATATATTCAAATTACAACCTCAATCTCCCATTGACTATTTCATATTGTATCGTGAAGTGTTAACATGCTTTGCAGTTGTGTATTAAGGGATGTCATTTTGGTTGGCCTCCTGTGTCATTTTGGCTGGCCTCTTGTGTTTTCCTACTTGATATCGCGTATAATAAATACTCTCATGTTCTATTATTTTCATCATTTTTACTCGTTTCATAAGTGGATATATTCAAATTAAAACCTCAATCTCCCATTGACTATTTCATATTGTATCGTGAATTGTTAACATGCTTTGCAGTTGTGTATTAAGGGATGTCATTTTGGTTGGCCTCCTGTGTCATTTTGGCTGGCCTCCTGTGTTTTCCTACTTGATATCGCGTATAATAGATACTCTCATGTTCTATTATTTTCATCATTTTTACTTGTTTGATAAGTGGATATATTCAAATTAGAACCGCAATCTCCCATTTACTATTCCACATTGTATCGTGAAGTTTTAACATGCTTTGCAGTTGTGTATGAAGGGATGTCATTTTGGTTGGCCTCCTGTGTCATTTTGGTTGGCCTCCTGTGTCATTTTGGTTAGCCTTCTTTGTTTTCCTATTACAGCTCTTATAATAAATGCTTTTATGATCTATTACTAAGTATTTTGTTCATTTTTACTCGTTTTATATGTTGAAACATTCAAATTAGAACTTCAATCTCCCATTGACTGATTTGCAATGTAGCGTGAAGTTTTAACATGCTTTGCAGTTGTGTGTAATGGGATGTCATTTTGGTTGTCCCCCTGTGTCATTTTGGTTGGCCTCCTGTGTTTTTTTTCGTACATTATAAGAAATCCCTTTATGTTCTATTCTTTCCATAATTCTTTATCGTTTCAGAATATGAAACATTCAAATATGAACTTTCCATTTGGCTGATTTGAAATGTAACATGAAGTTTTATAACGCTACACAGTTGGATTTAGAGGGATGCCATTTTGGTTGGTGCCAGGTAAAATGCCAGAGGAATAAATGCCAGAGGTAAAAATGCCAGAGGAATAAATGCAAGAGGTAAAAATGCCAGAGGTAAAAATGCCAGAGGAAAAAATGCCAGAGGTAAAAATGCCAGAGGAAAAAATGCCAGAGGTAAAAATGCCAGAGGTAAAATTGCCAGAGGTAAAATTGCCAGAGGTAAAACTGCCAGAGGTAAAACTGCCAGAGGTAAAAATGCCAGAGGTAAAAATGACAGAGGTAAACACGCGATGGGTGATGTCAGGAACAAAAAGTAGTAAAGAGGCCAAAAGCAGCTGCATACTAGGAGAATATAGGTGAAAAATCAACAGGTGAAATATAAAGAAGGCCAAGAAGCAGACCTGACATCTGCTTGTATTTTACTTTTTAGTTGGACTCTGGACTCCAGATCGTAGACCCGGCTCTTTTTAATCGACGTATACGATTTCATTATCCCGAATGAAATTTGGAACGAGAAGGAAGTCTGCAACTGAATTTTAGGTTTAGAGAAGGGAAAGGAGGTATGCAAAAATGACATCACCCTAATGTGGGACAGTCCTTTTTTGGGTAAATATGAACCTTTTCGAAATTATGAACCTTTGGATAAACGAACCTTCGGAATAATGCAACAAATGTTCGGAATTTTGAACCCGGAAAAACGAGGACACAATACCTGTACCTGTAGTAAAATAACTTGTACCAAATGATCTTGACTAGTTTGCTTTTCGCTATCTGTACTTGTACCTGCACTTTTTTTTTCTTTTTCAGTTCTCCCTTCTTCAACAAATGTACAGGTCGTCACACAAACATCGAGCATTACAGCCTCGTCAACATTAATACGGGGGGGGGGGGGGAGGGGCTCATGCACATTAAGTTATAAACTGAGTTAAAAGTGAAAAAAAAAAATATATTGAAAGCGAGTGGCAAACAATATGTATGCCATATCCGGGCCGGGGGGGTGGGTACTAGCATTTTTTACCTCTGCCATTTTTACCTCTGGCA